>LUCM01005073.1:4704-42789 GCA_008360955.1 Fasciolopsis buskii | reverse complement strand
TCAGATGGGCATCTTAATAAATGCTAACTGTTTCAATCCTCACATCCATTCGCTTTTATGCATCTTGCCTTTCAAAACTACGTTACTGAATGCATTCTAGCCAAATATTTGTAATGTTGCTTTCATTTGTTAGAGAATCACAAACTGTATTTTTACTTCCTATGATCGGTTCTATCATCTTGTTTAATTCTGCTCAGTTTGTCCGACTAATAACGCTGTGTGGACGTGATCAGCTTTGGCTTATATCTTGCAGTGCCAAATGATCTTACAAAGAAAACGCTAAAGGCGTGAGCCACGAGAACCACAAAGACTCGTAAACACTGCCTATGCCGGAACACTACTGTCTGTAGTATTTTGCCAAATCATATAAGGTCACCATTCTGGGGCCGATGGCGGTAAGACGAAGGCCCTACCCATTAAGCATAATGGATAATTTCGCGAATCATAAAATCTCCGACAGACAACTCTGATCAAACAGCTGAACCCTCTTGGTTGTGCGTGAAACCATAATCCTATGTAGACGATCTACATCAGTCGAAATTGTTTACGTAGCAACGAGGGTTGGGACCGTGCAAATCGATTATTGATTAGTATTTCGTCCTGTGATGAAGTTCAGCAAATGTTGATTACCCACCAGGCCAACTTCATTGCCGAAGCGGTATAGTCTCGAAGTCGTGAAATTTGCCTCCTGACAAAATGGTCCTAATTTATCACCTGAAGTGAATAAAACAATTAATTAGCATTTCCTTATAATCATGAAGGATTTTAGTTGAATTACATTTTTCGCATTTTCCTTCTTTGGGCAAAGGTATGCATTGACGTTTGAATCACGCGTAACATATTCCAGGCATGTCTGAGATAAGTGAGTCTAGCCGTACCAACATCTAATGTTGAACCATATTTTATTTACTTCGCATTGATGTCATGCACTAGAAGTCAGTAGTCATTGATACTGGTTTTCATTTAGGCCTCATTCAATTACTGTGAAAAACAGCCTGTGTCCATAAATCCTCGTTGTTCCAACGCCATACATTAGTATACTCTCAGGACTACCTGTATTACAAATGTTTAGGCTCATTGTTTGGGCTCAGTAATTTCATTTCCTCAATATTTTCATCATATTCCTAAATTCTATATGAATGCGTTGGTTATTGTTACTTTGGACTTGTGTCTACTGTTGTATTTAGCTGATAGATATCGGTTCATTGTGAAGGATGAAGGAGAGGATCAGAAGCATACAAGGCCCTGTCAGTGGAAACATTAATGGTGAGCTGAAATATCAGTTGCCTGGGGCAACAATTACCGAGATATTTAAAATCAAAACCCACAAAGATATTGCAAAAAATCATGTATGAAACTTTGAATGAACAGATTATCTTAAGCCCATGAAACCCTACAGAACGAAATAGATGAATTTGTATTAGGTGGATGGGTGTTGCGTAGGTGCACAACAATGTACCATAAGATTAGTTTTCACTCGGTCATCAGACTTGCTGGAAATCCATCAGATATCCCATTCCAGCTCTCATCTGCTTACCTCACCTATGACGAATTAAGGACTCACGTGCAAAGAAAAAATAATGAATATCAGAATCCGTTGTTCCGAATGGATTTGCCGATATGTTCGAGTGATGCAACTCTAGCAAACAACAGAGGCGAATGTCCTCGTTAACAGCTGTTTCACTTCGGGTTGAGAACATGCAGTGAATAGTATAGATAGGCAAACATGCACTGTAAACACATGTGGGATTCCGGTGGTAGAATACCTGATCTACTCAGTTCAATGCTTCCTTCTGATCTCGAATCCTTGGCATGAAGGTTTCACTCAAGATTCCTGTTTTGTATCAATGATATTAAGCACAATGTTCGATATGTTTACTGCGGAAATGTCTCTGTGGATATAATCCCACTTGCGTATTCATCAAGAGATGCCAAATTGCGCAATTCGGTACATCACGCACCAGTGAAATACTTTCCGGAACGTTATAACCTCTTACATCAAGCAATACTAGCCGTCATCTGATGAGATATGGATAAAATGCTGTTGGTCTCATTAAGACCCAGTATATGCTTCAACTCGGTTCCACTGTCTGCTCGTTCTTAATTAAGCCACAAACGTCCGAATGGGATTTCTGAAAGGAACGGGCCAACTGCAATCTAATCTGAAGTTTAATTAATGTAAACAAAGTATTCCAATGGCTGCATGGAATAACAACGAACGTTGATAGCAAGAAAAAGCTAGGTTTTGGGTAAGTGCATGCACATTCTGAGGAGGAGTTTGAACCAACTAATCGACCACTGTGATGTTTGGAGGGATGCATGCATGCTGCTAATTATTGACCTGAGATTCAGGCGGCAAACTGAAAACGGTGTGTGAAAGTGAACAGATAACTGGACCAGAGGTTGACGGCCGCACATACTTGTCAGGCAGCAAGAACCACGAAATTGTCTTTGTACTTCCGGGGAAAAGTTGCTCATCCTTGTCCACAAGAGAACGTTAGAATGACTACTGGACACATTCCATTTGCTCGGCGGATTTCAGTCAGCGTTGGCACAACAAGGTGATGAGTGAGACTCGGAATTAATTTCTTACATAAGCGCAGAAAAGCATGTCATCAGCGACGGTTATCTTCGGGCATGTGTTCGTGTTACCAGATAGTGAAATCTCAACTGAGGCACTGTTAACAATTGTGGTAGATGAGTCCCTTTTGGAATACATCAAATTGTCCGAAACAGAAAACCAATCTATTTCCGTACAATCTGAGCATCTGGATAGGGTTGTTGGCTAGGTGAGAGATATATTTCACTTATTTATTTATTAATTTAATAATTTATTTATTTATTTATTGTTCATTTTATGTGAGCAGGTCGTTAGCTTGGATTCTGGTTGAGGAATTCAAAAGAACAGACCATTTTTCGAGTTTTCATTTATGATTTAGTCTACTGGATAATTTGGCAGTAGGTAGCGTGGTGTTCGAAAATATTTCTTGGTTTTATCTCAGAGCCAGATTACCCTAAACTCTAAAGTGGTCCATCGAAGGGGTTTATATAAATCGGTTGTCCCAATGTACGTACGCATCTAAACATTGCATCCTAAATGCAACCAAGGGTGATTTATATCAACACCTGCGTGTACAGTGCCCAAAGCAATCAGGTAGCCATTGTTATAAAAACAGAATGCAATAATGCTACAGTGGCTTTCTTCGAGTGAGGTTTATTTAGAATGTGCTTTCCAGGAAAACGAAACGGTTGTTAGTTCTGTATTGTTTCCATTCATTGTTTCTCGTATTAACAATACTAATAATACTAACTTTCGCTTTCTTTTCACCCCTTATGTGGCAAATTCACAATATATTTTCAGTATGAACATATGGGACAAATGGACTACCAGTTTCATAATGAAAAGTGAACCGTCATCAGGATAGATACTCATTAGCCTAGTGGTTTTGATCGATAGATCCAGGATCGGTACCTAATCACTGCGAAATTATTCCCCTTTTTGTTATAATGGATTTTGCAGGAGTTAGGCAAACAGCCGCCTATTGAACACAGCTTAACTAAAGTTCACATACACTTTAGTTCCACGAAATCGGATAGTACGGCACACGAAATACACGCACACATGCACACGAAAAATTTCATCGTCATTCCGTGATTTGAGAACCCCAACATTTGGCCACTTTCGTTTGTTACCAAGGCACCCATCCGTGTGATGATCATAAAACAATAGCAGAAAGGGGCATGGTTATTAATGTATGATCCATAGAAATTTGTCAGTTCCGAGGTATTTGACGGAATGATGTGCACAGAACTCTGCCTACAACGTGATTATGTTCACCTGCCCATGTCTCTTCACATTTGTTATACGTGCAATTTTGAATGAAGAAACCATTTGGAAGCCTTTCGCACCTGTGTCATGGTCCATTTTCGGATTGAAAAGGGCCGATTTAGACATTTCGGACTTCCACGGATAACCCGCAACCAGGTAGAATTTATGGGTGGAATCTGTTCATACGTCTCCACTGGGGTTTATCAAAAGCAAGTCATTATTTCCCCTACTGACTTAGGACGAAATTTTTACCACTACTCATCACTGATTTGCAATAGTTCGAAGCAGTCTTTTAGTTAGTATAGATCAGGATTTCGTGGATGTAGGGCATTCGCCCTCGCGCGGCCTCGGGTTAATCATTTAGATCAATTTTGCCGGATCGATCTGGTCTCTATATTTAACCAACTCAAACGATTCCGTTTTGGCAAGCTAGAACAGCGGTTCCAGCAGAACCGAAGAGGGTTGCTGAAGAAGTCCGGGTTCGCGTTAGAATACCGGAAGAGCAAGATAAACATCTGAACGACTTTGTCCAGCATTCTTAGGGTATGTGTTCATATATTTCTCAGTGCAGAGAATTTCGAGGGTCTGGACACGACCATTGTCTTAACCGGACTTGTCCTGATTGAGAAGTGGCTGTTGGCAGATCACGGGTAATTGGTGTATTTACCTGCTCCACGGGATGCTCAAATATTTGAACATATTCTCTCGCATCTGGCAGATCAAATGAAATCCGTTCTACGAATGACACACTGGGGAACGCAGCGGCATTGGGGAATAGATCAACAAAAAGTTTTCAAAAAGATAAAGAAGGTCGTTAATGCCACATCACAATTAGCATACTGCATACCGAAGTCGGCTCTCGCTTCACGGCTTCAACGCTAGTCAGTCAGGTCTGGGAACAGTATTTCTACAAAATGGACGAACAATCAATTACCTTGTTCTCAGCCTCTTTCCGGCAAAAACCGCTATGCCCAGATAGCGTGTTCGATGACCCAGTTGAATTTGATTGCAATATAAAACAGGTCCACTTTGAATGTTGTGGCTTCCCTGGGTTATTATATAGGGTAAATCATTAAATGCTTCCGTCAAATCTGTCGGAATGTTTTCACATATCATTCCTCTACTCGCCACTCCATGTCACTTTCTTCAATTTTACGCAACCCACAACAGTTCGATTGCTCCGAGCTCCTCTACATATGGCTGTCATATTACTTCATCAAAGGAACCCACAGAACAAGATTGCAACAAAAATATTTGACCCGTTGGCAAATAGATCTGCAATGCTCCAAGAAGCTGTACTTTTCACTTACTTGTTTTGACATACATTCACGATCTGCCCAAGTGTTTGCTTGGTCATTTGTTCGGATGTGCTGATGACATTACCCTCTCTCGGTGTATATCTGGAACGAGGATTTCCTCCGCGTTTCTAACAAAACATCTCTCCTCGTTGATTTGCCGCTCGCTCTGGTTCAAATCTCAACTTGCCAAATTGCGACAAACGTTCATTTAACAATCTGAACTGGTGCTTCTTCGATAGAATGTAAATTAGATTTGGAAAATGAGTACCATTCTCTCGTTATGACCAATACATATGCATCCACCGTCTAACCAACCCTCCGTAGTGACCATGAAATTCACGCATTCTCGTCAATGTACTTCACTTACCGCGACATAGCTAATCGCTTATCCTTAAGAAGTTGGACCATATTTCCCGTCGAATTTCTTGCCACTGTATTCCTACAGAACAATATTTTCCTCTACCTAACTCGAAACAAGTTGAGTTTGTTCTCTTTGAATAGTGTCAGTATATTCCATCGGGTTATTCAGACAACACAGGCATCATCATCCACGGTGCGAGTGCCTTGAGATTCTCGTTCTATGTCACATATGATGACTAGTCCCTGGCAGGTACCAGGGAACTAAACCCTAATTGGATTTACTTGTTCATTGAATTTCATAATCGTTCTAGTTCCACCTATCAAAAAAGTAAACATTTAATTTGAAACCTGCATTACCAGTTCACCACATTTGTGTTCGTCATTGAGCATTCTCCTTTCATCACTTAAGTGTTTAAGTCGCAAAATAGAACGAGCGCACGAAGCGTAAAACTGTAGTTCAATCATTGACGGTAATCGCGTTTATCAATTTCAAAGTTAAATGTATCGATGCGCCAATCGTCTTTGGAAATTTTCCCGGTATTTCCCCAGATCATTTGAAGAATTCAGTCCGAATTGTGGTAGCCTCAGCCTTGACTTGGGGTAGAGGGCATTCTGCCACTTCCTCAACTTGGTTATTGATAACGGAATGATGATTATTCCTTCGGTTAATGGTGAATCGGGTGCACACCAGCTCAGTAAATAAGCGGGTGCGGACAAGCATCGGGAATGTCAAAGTTGGGATGGGTTTCCTTCTGGCAATCGTTCTTCCCTTTTACAAAGGAAAAAAAAATTTAACCCCAAACGGCAACAGGCCTGCTTCTGGCTGTCTGCTGATTCGAAGGTGGCATACCAACTAAATAAGGCCTTTGCTCAACGCAGATACCTTCCACTGACTCATAGCAGTCTCCCAGAAAGGGAAACAACTTGTAACTGATCAACCTAAACATGAGAAAGTCCAAAGCGGCACGTGTATAATAATCTACCAGCTAATGGGCGATTATTTGATGTGGTTATTAGTTTTGAAGACACAAATTGTGTGACAGGGAAATGGGCGGTTCACTGGCGAATGGAGGACATGTCGATGTCACTCATCGGTTCTGAATGACTAAGTGTTAATGTAGCAAAGATTAAAATCGAATAATTGTTCACACGAAGTGCAAAGATAAACTGAAGCAATTCAATATCAACAAACAGGTCAGCCATTTGATCGATATTGTGTTTCCCCTATTCCTTCCATTGTCATCTGGTTCATTGTTGTAATTACGGTTTATATGCAAGGTCACTCTGGGCGCGATTTCATACTTGGAAGAATGTATACAAAGTTGTCAGTTTATCAAGGATTCTTCGTCGTTCTTCGCGGAGTTACCCCAGATTCAGAGGAAAATTACGTTTATTATAAGTTATTATAAATGGAATTAACTATTATTGGGAGGCTGGAACGAATTACAAGAATGCATTGGACCTTCTGTTTCTAAAGGATTGATAGCAACGGTTGCATCTGACTGTTGAGGCAGACCTCCAACGATCACCATGTTATTACTTGGCATAAGTGGTTATGTTCACCTCAGAATACGGTTCCTCTGAATACTTGCATTTGGAAATAGAAAATTAATCAAAAATGCCCCGTTTAAAGTCGGCGGTATAATATAAAGGTCTTTTCCTACTAAGATGAAATGAATATATGGACTGCATTGAAATATCGGTGCGCCATTTATTGGTTTCAATTCTGAATGAAATATGGGAATACTGCAGTTTTTTGGTTGATAATAGCGTTCAACCGTTTCGACTACCTGGCGGGCAGTATTTCTCGAGGCGTTTTACAATAAATGTCTGAGTGACCGTTCACGTACCAACCGATTTTAGTTGTCTGTTTGTGTTCGTGAATGTGCGTACTTTGAACTGCGGGTCTGGTAAGAGATTAAATGTCCTTCACGTCATGTGTCGCTGTGGTGGTGGGATCAACTAGTATGGGGACCTCTGGAATGTTGGTTTCTCAAACATGTAAGGATTGTCCATATATCCGAAATCTCTGTCCGGTCGTTCCGATTGATGCATGTGTGGTGGGTGCTTTTCACCAGAGCCACGGCAAAATTACGTTCAGCGCAGGTTCTGAATCCAGGTTTGAGTACTTTTGTGTTTCCATAATCTGTTATGTCCTTGTGTTATGGCACGCAGAGCGTGGCCTGAATCGCGCTCCCGTTTTGATAAGGCCAGCCTTCCTCGAAGGTCTACGCTTATCCCTCTTTGCTGTGTTGGTTATCTTTCTTGGCATAAGGTGATCATGAGTAACAATCGGAATTGCGGATCCCTATCGGAAATTTGCATTTGCAACCAAGAAATTAAGTAATCGGAGAACATAGCACCTAGTAAATTCGGTGGTAAAAATATTGGAAAGTTCGTCTATTCAGGTTACTCCATCATATTTGCCGTACCTACCAACCAGAATAATGACATTGGTCCCGTTAAAATGATTCTCTTGCAAAGAGTTAATGAAGCAGTAGTTCAATGCTAAACTAGAGTGCAGCGATATACTCACGTGTCATCTTTCGTTTAGCTGTTCACAGATTCACGAGTTGTTGGATGTGACTGCACGTATATTCTGTTTTCTCAAAGCAGGGAAGCTTGCGCCATTGATCGTAATGTGCATTAAACGTCGGCATTTCTGACTATTCATCAAAGAACTGCCATCGATAGGATTTTCTTCTGACTCTTCAGATGAAAATCGCGAGATTGTTGATTAGATGCATTTGCATTCCATGCACGCACATAAAGCCACCGTGCAGTATCACACATTCACTCTTACAGCTTTCGCATCACTCTGCAACTGGATCCACTCTTATATGAGTACCCACAATATAACCGATAGAACTCACAAGTCATTTCTTGTCGTGTCATCATGTCACGACTATTCTAATTTGACTGATGCCCGTCATTTTTCATCCACTTGTCATTTTTTCGTTGTCTAAATAATACATACCAAACGATCACATCCACAATTACTTCTATGACTCATTTGTTACCCCAGATATCCTCAAAATTAACAACGATTGCCGAATTCGTAAATAAGGCGTTTACTGATTGCTTCAAGCATAGATCCGCCCCGCGATCGCTCGGTTGTTCAGAAGCGATCCAGTTTTCTGTGCATCTGAATTGAAGTGGTAACCAGATGGCGTCGGATGTTGACAATCCAGTAAATCTACAAATATTAGTTCGTTCTGGAATATTCCAATATCTGTTCTGTTTGATTGAACTGGTGTAGACGCCTTGATCAAGATGAATTGAGGACGGTCAAAAGTTTATTTCTACTTGAACTGAGAATGAATTAACTGTAATTCACTTGGTTATATCTGCCTTATATTGAATATAAACTAAAATGTTCTACACTAGCAATGATCAAGAGAGATTAACTTGCAGACATAAGTAACCGATCAGTCTGAAGAGATCAGGTTAAGTAGAAGTAAGCATGTGATTTCTATCTGGTGAGTTAATCATTTTGTTGCATTTTCGTTCTCGTCGAATTTACTACAGTCATTCTGATCACAGGTGAAATTAAGACACATTCAGGAAATAGTAATCGCCTCAAAAAGCCTAAGGAGCCCAATCGCTTTCAAACGTCCGTGAACTAAAATTTGATCAGACTTCGTACAGGCGCACTTAAGTAAATGCATTTGTCATTTAGTTTTCGTGTTTTTTGGTATTTAGCGGAATATGACAAGTTAGAGCTTGTACGCATGGCGAAATGTCCGGTGAATCGTTTCTGCCCTAGCATGATGAACTTCCAAGTTTTTAAAATAATCCTTTCATATGATATATGAAATAATAATAGTTTTCTAATGAGGTGATTTTTGGAGCTCAGGTTTCTGCATAGATTAATTGGACTCTCCTTTGATGGAGAAATAAACCACCAATTCCAAGACGAATATCCCTGCAAAGTATATGCAGCAAAACATGGAATCACTGTAAGACAGAACACACCTGGTGACCAAACACTGAATCTTCAAAGTTATTACTTCTGATTTCGGGGCTTGTCATTTCCGCGCCTGCCCCACTTACGTGCACCCTGAATACTAAATCTTTGATTATAGCAAAAACACGATAGAGAAGAAGGTCGTTTTCTGTAACTTCGTCCTCAGTTATTAAAATTACATATAAAAGTAGGGGTTCATTGCTGTGAATATTATTTACAGTTTCAAGGTAAAACTAATTAGTAAAATAATTTGTGGTATGCTGTTTGGAAAATAGGGATAGTGGGTCGTTGAATTTTAGTGGTCGGGAAACACCTGATGAACACGAGACGGATTAACTGCTTTCTGTCACGTTTGGTGCGATAACGTAAACATTTTCACGATTATTGTTCACAGTGGTACATTGTCAAATTAGTCCATCTAAATTGGCCGAAATCCAAGTATATATTTTTTGCGTCGCTATGGGTTTATTGCTCAAAATGGTGCAGACATCATTTGTTTGTTCTCAACTGAATGTTAACCTTTGGTCCTACTACGTAGTCCACCCGAATATTTAGATAACATTGATCATAAAATCAGAGCGAGGGATTTCTTTTCCATTACCGTTTGGGTAAAGTTACAATCGAGGTCTCAAGCACTAACAATGTCACTGGTTTTCTGCATTTCTCGATATGAGTGAATGCCGGCTACTCCTTCACGCTGGGTGCTCATAGGGAACCCACGAATTTTGACATTTATCAGGGCATTTATTCAGACCATCCGCAGTGCTCGGAAGGTCCACTTAATCGAGTGGACGAACAATGCAATGATGACACCACAACCGATCGGGAAAAACACTACTTAGATGCTGTCCTTAAGGATGACTCTCACGCGCGATTAGTAATCAGATCTCGACTAGGAGACTAACCGGCAGAGCCTAATAATAGCCACACTGGCTTTCCCACCTCGACTAATAAACCTCGGACAAAAGGCAAACAGTGGAGATATTACATGTTATGCATGTTTTAAAAACAGAGATCACAGTAGGGTACAAACTCCGAAGGACCAAAAAGCAGTTTCCACCCTAATGGTTAAAATAACGGCATTTTATTTCCAAACCAGTCATTTTATACAGCTTCTTCAAAAGTGGCAGAAGAAATCCAGTAATCATTAACATAAAATTCCATGTAATGTCCGCATGCTATCATTGATGAAAATAGGAGTAAAATATGACCGTCCGGATAGGACCTGAAATACGTTGTTCAAAACCGAAGGTGCTTGTCTGAAAATGGCTGATCCGATCGTTATCCAGCTTTGTCTGAAATTCTTCTAGTCTTAAGCTAACCCACTTGTTGGTTAGACAGTTCAAACAGCAAGCGATTTTTTGATTTCCTATACATCATTATGCATCAATCCGTATTTATTAGCTGTTTTGTTTTGTCAGTCGATCCGGGCAAAAATGGGATGTGTTGACAGTCTAGCTCACCATACAGAAGACTGTTCGTTTCTGTTTTTCAATCGACCCGCCTTTAGCTGTGGACCAAAAATGTGATATGTGATGACAATCCAGCACACCTTATGGAACAACAACAGGTAACTGGGATCGAACCAGAATCCTTCAACATGGGTTTCACATACTGAACTGACAGTAAATTGCAACTATTCTCTGAAATATTTCGAAACATTATACTTTCCATGACCTTGTCTGAAATGGCGATTTAAGTTGACCAAAATACAACTTGGAAAATATTATTCTGTTTATAAATGATTAAGAAAAGGCTGAATTCTTCGTTTCATCCAAGAACATCTGAAAGCTATCGGGTTAAACAAGGTCTATTACATTATCCTGATAAGGACTACATTATTGCCTCCTGGTAGCCAGTTTATCGTGGTCTATGGAATAAAATCACTCTATTCGTTCATTTCAAAAGCTGACATAATGGCGGTTTTTTTCACCAAAATATTTACAAGATGAATTCATCAACACAGCAATATAAAAGGTCATTTCGTTAGATCAGGGTATACATCACTTCGGTTATACTTAGAGATGAGTCCAGTTAATAACACTTTCCTTCATCTGACGTTGATTCAAGCATGACAAAGTTCAGTGCTGCAGTAACATTGACGTCACTCATTTCGGAATGTGAATTTTGAAATGGAGCAGAATACGCTTGGTCATGAAAATCTTCACGGTTTACACTGACGTAACAAGTCAGACTTTATTATGAATTATCTAATTTCAATAACACAACTATGTTGGTAGATGTAACGTTTTGACTACCGTGGGTAGTATTTCTCAAGGCAAGATTTGCACTCAATGATTTTTGATTGTAAAACTTGCCAAGCGAGACTATCCACGTTAGTCAAAATGTTGGCACATTACATCTGTCAACAACGCTGTGTCATTAAAATTACATCATTCACACGAAAAAAACAATACATGGCGCATCGATTTTGGATACACTCCTTACGTCATTTGGTCCTGATATTTACAAACAAGTCAGACTTTGTTTCATTTTCAGGGCTTCAGGCATGCGAATAAAGAGTTGTCACAATATTGCATTGATTAGTATTCAGATTCCGACAGTAGCTCAGACATTTATTGTTTCACAAAGTCCTTTCTGCATTGAAAAATTGAAGCCAGAGTCACGTATTGATTTTCTCAGGAGAAACTATTGCACAAGATGCTTTTGTTACCAGACCTGAGGGTATGGTGAAACTGCCATTGGCCATTTTCAGTGCACCGATGAACGATCCATAATTGATATCATTCATGCAACTCGTAACAGCTGCTCTTTCTATCGTATTACTTTTCTTTTACTTCCCGTCGTAAACTGGATTCTCGCCATTTCTCTGAGAGTGGATAACCGCTGATTGACATTTAATGATACATAGTAACGATCTCATTTCCTCTCTTTCTAATACAAACTGCATTTTTGTCCTCGACGAATTTCGGTAAAAAAAGTGGAACTTAATGACGCATAGAGACACTGATGGTCTCTGGTTATCGTGCGTTTAATTAGTTTTTGCACTGTCGCATTTGTCCGTTGGTTGCAGCGCAAAATGTAGATGAAGGAACTTGCAGCCAGTGCGTAGATTTGTCTATGGTGTGCTCTAATGATTTTATCCTTGGTCGTGTCGTACCACACTGAGTAATCTCAAAGTAGTATTCTGGATTTGTTCACGACAAGGACACCAGGGCACAATCGTACCATCGCTAATATAAAGCTTTGCACTCCATGAAATCTAAGGCACACTGCAACAAATTTCAGTTCTATCACTTACGAACCACAGTGATTCTCTAACTGTTTTTCTTAGGCTAGATTCAGTATCAAACTGAGTGACATCAGAAAATTTCGCTAATCGATTCCAGAACTACTACCTTACTGAACGAAGTTGTCAGAAAAAATGTCTCACGACTATCACTGCAGAAGAAACAAAAATGAGGTGATGAGCTGTGGCCTCGTGGTCAATATAAAATAAATAAATCACAGGAAGAACGGTGCTGAGATAATTTATAGGAATAATTTTTAACTAGCAACTACATTGATTGCATGAATATGTTCCGTTTTCATCTGTTTTGACGGCACTAAATAATTAAGACAAAAGTGTTATGATCCCAGTAACGAGTGATTATGAAGTAAACGTACTTCGAATATGAGATTATAATAGATGGCGGCGTTTATCCGCAACGCCTAAAGTCCCAAACACTGGAAGTGTGGAAACTAGTGGATTGCAACTCCATGAGGCAACTCGACCAATTGGGACATTCCTCCGATGGGGTCTTCATAACATCCTGCCCAATCAAGGACGGACTGCCGCGATAAATATCACAGCGTCTACCCATTCGGATGCCAACCCCCTCATGAAAGTCAGTTGCCAGGCTCATATAACATGTATAGACCAACTTAACCTATTCCTATTCAAACTATGCTTGAGTGACTAAATTCTGCGAAACAATATCCAAACGCTAGCCATGAATTTGATAGCCCAACTGTCTAAACATACCCTAGCAGCGTTGCGAAAAAAATCGATACACGAGCACATCTTCTGAGTACGAAGCTCGTTAATCTGAGGCAAAGAGTACCGATTTCGCCGCTCCAGGGAAAATGCGACCTTTAGTTCTTGAATCCTTATCAAGCACACGCCATAGAGGACTCTAATCCGAAAACGATAACCAAGCTTTCTGTAAGCGCGAAGGCACCCTATATTGTAAACAACCACTTGCGATTTAATGACCCAACTGCAAAAAATGTTCCTCGAAGCTACGAACGTCTTTTGCATTGTCTTGGAATCGGAAAACATGCATATAAAATCGCAGGATAAGTGAACTCGTTTTGGTACGATTAGTCATTCAGGCCATGTGTCGTGTTAAATGAATTGATGAGTGGATCGTCTGTAGATCGTTTGATTTGCAGGTCTTTTGTAATTGCAACGTTATTGAGTATCGTTCAGTGTCACATCATCACTGCTCCTCTATAGGCAAAATGGTACTTATTCAAACGCTTGATTGCATGAGGTGATCGAATTTGGCGTAACGAATTTTACTCCAAATAAGTAAGTGTTCATTCCCAAAATAGAAATTTTTACAGTTGTGTGAATGTGCAATGAATCTAAATTACGATTTATAGCGTGAGAATCACCTGAATTCGCGATTATCAGGTTGCTACGGTGCGACACGTAATGCCACAGCGAAGTTTGGTAGACTGCACCAATCATAACCCCGGAGATCATTGTGCATTTTATTGCGTGCATTACTCGCGAATTCGGAACTGATTTGGCGAAACTGCTGTTCCACATGCTAAATATGTGCTTGAGGAAGGCTGAAGGGAAAGAAACAAAAATTTAACGACGATTCACAAGGAGCGAGCAACAGTTATATGATAAAAATAAAAATAATTGCAGAAACTGCCATTTGTGATTAAGTGAGGCATCTACGCGTTCACGTCAGCTGCATGAGAATCGCGAACGTGGTGGCGATAGGATTGCTGAATGAAAGATTACTGCATTCCAGGTGATCCGTTGAGCAAATGAAGTATGTGATTTCTAGATGCGAATCACTCACAAAGTTGGCTTAGTGCTTTGTTTAATGGGTTCTACGTTAACCCCCAACTCACTGCAACTGACGACCATTAATTAACTGTTGTGCAAATCACAATGTTCAATATTATACCTCAGATATTAGTGACGCAACCAACTCTGTCACTATGGATTTCCACGGATTGTCCTAGTAATGCTATTCTTCAAGTCATCGGTGCTGTTCCAAAACACCGTGCGTTATTCAGAATGTTTAGTTGGTTCTAATAAATGGGGTTGGAATTTCAGCCACGTCAGTATAGTGAACAGTTGTTGATTAACATCCAAACTAGACATTGGAGGAAAATATGCATTTGCCTTGATTTAGATCTCAAGGAATTGCAATCGCATTTATCACGAAAGCAGTGGCAAAGAATTGTTTGCAATGGTTCGAGATGAAGTGACCGAAAACATTTAAATACTGTGATTTCCGATATAAACCGCTGTATATATGGGATATAAAATGAGAGAGGTGAAGCGGCAACCCTAAGTTTCAATCATATTTGTCTTAGTCGTCCATCAAGCAACGCGCAGCCAATCATTTTGGAACTAAAAGGACAAACGAGTAGGGTATATTGCTCTAAAATAACAAATCACCAAGTCGTTATAAATTCGCGCTAATAAATGTTTGCAGTTTAGTGCTACACGTCCCTCATTATTTGTTCATGTACTGAAATGTCCGTTTGATTCTGACTATTAAAATTCACAAGTATGGCAGCTCTGCTTACGGACTATTGAGTCGACAGCATTCCTACCGTGTCTTGATGTTTGTGTCTCTCTAGATTTACCACTGGTGGGTGCGGGCGATAAAATCTCATTAAGAATTTCAAATGCTCATCGCAACGACTAGACAGTCGAGTTGCATAATTCAAGGAGCAGTTTAACTGATCACATGCCAATTTGATTATTCTCAGTTCATCAAATGTACATCTCAGGAACTGTATGTAGAGTCGACCACTGAACTATTAGAGCGAGAATAATCCGTCAGCCACATTCAGCATCTCAGGGTTCTTTTCAAATTGCGTGCAAATTACCTGATGTAATTTCCGACCTCCATGTTCAGTGACGTTTGGAAAGACTAGGTTTCCCCACTCTCATATGGCCGAATCTCTGCTTTTCCTTATTTTAAATGCGGAAGCAACCAATGACTTATTCATCCTTGCATCTGTTCAATTCTTAGATTTAACCGTGGCTTGGCTCTGATATTGCTGCCATTTCTGACCCCGAATTCACAATGACAGTGCCAGCGAACGGCAAGATCGATTAGCCAAAATAGAGGTTGCGTCTACCAAATTTTGGGTCCACCAGTTACTTGGACTTCATCACACACCGTTGCGTGACGATCGTGGTATTTTAACCCTGATACTCGCTTTCTGCGCAGCCAAACCAACAACTCCATTTGGTCTTCTTCGCAATGCAAGTGATCCACGGCCTTTCGTTATTCAGTAGCGAGTATTGTGCTCATATAAGAATATACGGTAAACTATCATGTTCACTGGAAACGACTGGCTGTATTCAATAAGAATGTCCTATTTTTCATTCATTCGTAAAACACCAATAAAATGTCGGCACTGAACAGGTGCATCATGAGAGCCCATGTGATCGTGATCATGCCGACGTCGATTTGTTTTTTTTTCCTTTGTAACTAGCACCAAAAAACGATCATCTGGGAAATATTAAGCAGGGAGTGAAATTCCTGTTTACGGTTATTGTCATCACTACACGGTTTATTAATTCCATTGGCAAGTGAAGAGGCGAATAAACTCTTTGTGCACTGCGAAAGAGGTGAGTTAAAGACCAGGTATTTGTCTGAATTTGCGGGTTCCCGTCGAATGATCAATGCAAATCTGTGGTAACCATTCTCTTTTGGCCACCGGTAACCTTTGTCGCCATAGAAATGCATATTCCAGCTATATAGACTATTAGTTATTGTAAAAATGCTTCTTTACATGGTCGCAAATGTCTCTTCAAGTCCGGAGTGTGGATCTTTGGTGAATCTAGAAATTGATTGAACGTTTTGAGTCATCTGAGGCGTAAAGCAAGTTAGCCGGGGTTGGCAGCACAGTGAATCTCATGGGCACATCTCATTTTCCTCTCTCCAATACGGGTAGAAACATGGACCAGCGAGAGATCGCTCGAGACCAATGTTATTATCAGTCTAATCTAGAGCATATTTGTTCCATCTTGAAATCGATAATCAATATATACTGTAAAAATGCACACTGATATCTGGGGAAGCCTAGGTCATACTGAAGCTTTCCATCATTCATTGTGATTCCTTGGAAAATACATTAGAATTCGTTGCCATTAATTATGTGGGCTACAACTATTTTTTTGTGATTTTATAATACATCTTCATGTTGACCTAACCTACTGTTTGAACAAGGTGCGTAATTCACATTAGGTCGGACAAAGAAATCCGGATTGTGGCTCTTTGTACCACTGTAAAGTCTTTGATGTCTGCTTATCTACTACTTCAAAACCATTATCAGTAATGTCCACGTTATTTCGACGGAAAAAGTATCGATCCGTCTGAGAGGTCATTTTGTTCTAACAACCTTAGATTTATTCTTCATTCAAGTGATTCTGAACTTTGATTTGCATTCCGACCTTCTCCAAACGACTATGAAATTGTCCTTTTCAGTTTTGGGAAATTAAACCAAATGGCACTTCTCTGCCAAGTTGATGCATTTCCTGCGTTAGTCCATTGTGATATTTTACTGTTTAGGTCAGCCAGCCAGATAAACGATTCGAAACGAAGTGAATATAAACTGGAAGTTCAGAGAGTTCACAAGATGCCTCACAAAATATACAGCCTTTACGTTTTGAACATTCCTTTTCCAAGCCTTGAATGCAGCGTAAAATGCATTCGCCGGATATCATAAGCAGTATTTTGGATTCTTTCTTCGCCTACTCATGAAATACATCCAATAGCACACGATTCAGAATGGTTTTGATTGCAAACAGTTTATTAGGCTCACCAGTGAGCCAGCGTGCTCGGATCAGACCGCCATCCATTTGGATATCGAAAAGATTTCAAACGTCGAACTGGGCACTTGATGAATACAGAAAAGTCGTTGAGGCATTAACTGTTATTGTCGACAAAATATCTGACCCAATGCTGTCAGATCACCGAGGAGATGGACGGATAAGCCAGCGGTTAATTTCATGGATAAATAATTATCCTCGTGTGCATTTACTTTAATGGGCAGCTCATGGTTACGTTTTCCAATTACCGCCGTCAGTGCCATGCTGCAGTTTGTCATAGGCGTGTTATCGTATTGGTACCATTTCGTTGGATAAATACAATAAACAGATATTATCTCATAACGATTCAGACAGGAATCGTTCATCTGACGGTTTGATGAACATCTCTAACTGTTTACAGATTCTGGGAGAAAATAAATATAATGTTTGAATTCAACTTCGGTAGGCGTAAGTGAATGCATTATAACCATGGAATATCTGACCATAACGCCATCAAATTCCCTTCTGCAAGTTTTCAATGAAATCGATCAAATGGTTCATTGCAAAATGTACCTAAGAAACGAAGATTTATGTTTATATTTAAGAATCTTACAAACAGCGAATTTTTAAAAAAAAATACTACCGAAATCAAACTTCACTATTAATTCTCAATCAAATTTATTGATAAAATTTACTTTTGTTTTGGATCTCTATGAAAATTTACCCAAATGAGCCCGAATGTGAAAACCACATTATAGCAGAAAATCAACTCTGAAACAGCAACTAGTGAAATAGTACAGTGTTTTAACCTACACGTTGTAGTAGCAAGTGTCTAAATGAGCATTAAAAATTTACAACTATCGACCAGTCGTTCTTCATGCAGGATTTATGATGTCATGACTGATTTGATAAAATTAGAGATAGCCTACGGATTGCATTTCAGAGGTCCACTCAGATCTGCCTTGAGAACACTGCAGTCTCACGTGAAAATTGATTTGATTGCATGAATCGTGTTGGTTGAGAATGAGCACCCAACATTCAAAGACGAGAAATGCCAAGACAAACAAGAATACCTCTGAAGGCTCATGACAACCAATGACAAAGGGGTTTATTTATAGCACAGGCGGAAATTAGAAGCAACGAAGCTTCTACGTGTATAAAAGCACCAACTAATATGTCTTAATTAATTCCAATACACAGCCGAAAGAAACATGAAGATCGCTTTATACTGGGCAACAATTTTATTTGTCATTTATCTTTGCAAGGCGGAATCGGGTAAGTATTCGGCGAAGTAGAATTGCACTGTGCAAAATCAAACGGGGTATATTAAAATACAAATCAAAACAGTACAATTGGGAATGCGTAGGAAAAAAAAACAGAAAAAGAGAAAAACGAGAATAAATTTGAAATTGAAAGCAAAATTTTATAAAAAAAAAACGGAGAAACCAGAAACAGGAAAAAAACAATAAGGAAGTGAGTGGCAAAGGCAAAGGAGGAAGAAAATAGAAAAAATGCGAAAACAAGAAGAATACGAGCTAATGGAAAACATAAACAAAGAAGATAATAAAACTGAAAAAAGCGTAGATTTCGAAAAATTGTAAAGACCAGTAACAAAAAAATTTAAAAAAGCAACGTGTTTCAATAAAAATTTCTAATTATTCCGTTTCCCACAAACGCCAAATTACAGAAAACAACGAAGGCGATGATATAATAGGTAAGTGCGAATATTAAACAGTGCTTAAAAGTGAACAAAATTGATGACCCATTATTGAAAATGCACAAGGGAAGAATCAGGAAATATGAGTCCGAAAGAGCGTAGTAAGTATATCATAGAGATTGAGAAAAAATATTTAAAAAAAATTAAAACCCGCTTCAATTATCATCCACAAACATTTAGATCCTCCACAGCAGAAACCATCAACAAGTAAGTTACGCAGAAACAAAAGAGAGCGATGAGTTTGAAATTGAACAAAAATGAAAAGATATGCTGATTAGTCGAATTGTCAAATATGTGTCCACGTGGTTGTGTAAGACAGACAGATCGTATATCCCAGTTCACTGATCATCAATCGAGCTGGTTAACATGTTTGCAGACCACCTCATAATGGTCATCCTAAAGCTGACCAATATGGTCTAGGAGGAGAAACAAAATTACACATCAGTCGGACTCGAGAACATTCGGAGTTGTTCAATCCCATTCACACGACGTATTTATTCGCTAGTCAACCACAACCAAATCATGCGTGTTGACCAGCACGAGGTTGATAAATACAAGTGAACAAACAATAATCACGCATAATTTTCCCTGGCAACTTCACTTTTTTTCTTACTCTCCTATTACTCTGTATGTTTTCTCATCTTTACCTTTCCATTCTTTTATTTCCTCCTTTTCTTTTTCGTTTTTTCTTTCTCTTTTTTTTTGTTCCCTGCTACACCTCTGAGATTTTCTTTGAATTCTCCATTGTTCTGATTGATATCTCTCATTTTCTTTTATACCCCATTTTTAGATCCGTCTTCTTCCCCTACTTTCACAACTGTATCTGGTGAGTTTTTTTGCAAGCTTTATCAGTTTTTTTCAGTCAATTTATTTCCAAAACTTTTATCTTGTTTTACATGGTCTCGCACCCTGTTACTTTTCATAAGTGCATTTTCCATTGCCTTTTGATTATTTCATTTTCATATTAGTTTGTAGTATAATTAACCAACTGCTGACCTCCCAACTTGTCTGTTTATTTATTGATTCCTCGTTCCGCACTACATTCATCTTTGTGTGTAACGCTAGACTGAATGAGCGTATTGACGATGAACACATGTTCCCTATGAAGCTGCCACTATAATAATTATTTCAAATTCGTGTTTAATTTTAACGGTATCGTTCTTTATCCGTTTTTCAGATAAAACAACTGAGAAAAGAAAGCATGGATTGGTTTTCAAACTGCTGCAAATGATAAGGATATTTTGGTGAACAATGCATATGGACAAAAATCGCAGCAACACAAAAAGCTGAAAATTTAATCGAAAATTGAAAAAATAAACATAAACATACTGAGTATATTTTGTTGTCAGCGGGAGTGAGCTCAATCCGAGTACAAATAAAGGAAAAGAAAAGCGAAAAGGCGGAAAAAAGAAAGAGAATCAAATAAAAATGGAAAAGGTCGAGACAAAGGCAGGGCGAGAAAAAGTGCGGGAAAACAAAATGGCTTGAAGAAAAAGGCAAAAGCGAGAATATATTTCAAAGAATGGGGAGCAGAATTATAAAGAACTAGATGAGGATGACAAAGACTTGGAAGAAGATAGAAAAAAAGTGTAGGAAGATTGACAGTTATATGAAAGCGCAAATTAAACTTTGAAAGCTGACATACAGGAGGGCGCACAGAGGAATTACCATATGGAAAATTTATATATAGATCGGCGTACAGACGGGACATGACAGAGAGAGACAGGAAAAATTAGTGATAAGTAGAGAAATGGATGAATTGTTACCCATGTTAACAGATAGGTAGAAATATAGATAGTTGTACAGATAGGCAGATTGAATGATAAATAGATATAATGAATTATATGCATCAGCAACTAATTTGACTGAGATATAAATTCATGGACAGATTATTTTAACTTTGCTTCGTTATGCTGATACAAATATGTATACACCATTAGACGGATATTGTGGTTGACAGAAAATGTTACAAATAGATGGATAAATAGTTTACCAGAAACAGAGATGGATCGATTGGTTGATGGCTCGGTGGTAGGTGTATAAAATTAGTGATATACATCAAAATGGGTAGATATAAATATAGATCGGCAGACCCATTGGTTGATAGGCAGAAAAATGGACTGAATGGCCAATATATACAAACAGTTTGTTAGTTAGATAAACAGATACGTCCCCAGATAGACTGATTCAGGGAGGAAGGGAGTGATGCAAAACGGAGAGTTTGGCATTTAGTAATTTGGCTGTAGCGACATATTATTTGATTAATTCCTAAAAAAGGAAATATGTTGAGATTGATAGATTAATAATTAACTAAGAAGCTTGATTGGCAGATACAGTTATACATAGTTTTCTTTTTCGGTAAGCTTATACATGTATAAATTGTTAAATATAAGGGTTTGTAGGAGGATAGCAAACCGCATGGACATATGTAAATTTATTAAAACAAATTATAGATACAGATATAGAGATATGTAGAGAGATAGTTAAATAGGGGGCAGATGGAACGGTACCATGTTTTCTAGTTGAAGATATAGACAGATGAAAAGAGTCAGATGGATGGATAAAAAATATCAAATAATGGTAACTAGATGGGTCAACGAAAGGCTATTGGACTGGACACAAAGGGATCCAACTGAAAAATAGAAAAATAGGGTAAATGGATGGAACGATTGATTAATATTAGATAGATAGAAAGACAGATTGATGGATAAAAAGATTCATAGACAAATGAATATAAGGACAGATAGAATGGCAGAGGGAGGCAGATTGGTGGGTATATATAAATATTGGCGGAGATAAAGATAGACCGATAGATGGATAAACAATTGGAAAGGTGGAGGGGCAAAGTTCTAACTAAACGCAGAGACTAATGGATAGAGGGACAGAGGAATGGGTAGATAGAAAAGGAGGTAGATTGGCAGCGAAATGGAGAGATTAACGGATAGATAAATTGACAGGCTGAGAGGTGCACAGTTAGACGGATAGATGGATAGATGTGTTTCAATATACAGTCAAAACAAGAATGCAGGTTTAAAGGTAGATAAAAAGAGAGCTAGAAAGATGGATAGATAGATAGATAGATAGATAGATAGATAGATAGATAGATAGATAGATCGGTAGATAGATAGAGAGAGAGATAGCCAGTTGCATGAATAGACAGACAGTCATATTCGTAAATAGATAATTATGAGATCAATGGAAACACGAAAAAGGGGATGCATCGGCGGCTGGTTGCCTGGACGGATAGAATGACAGGTAGAAAGATCGATCGACAGATGGAAAAACAGATATTTCTTTGTCCAGATACGGTAAATTTTCTGACATGTTTACCGGGAGATAGTTCGATGGATACCTATATAGACTGATTGCTAGGTAGATAGAAATGTAGATAGATGGATAGACGGATAGATAGATGCTCGAAGACACAACCAGAGAGAATGATTGACTGACTGTTTGATTGACGCCGGTAGGGATATAGATAACAGGATCGATAGATACTTAGATAGACAAATAGGTTGATAAATGGATAAGCAGGAAATTGGATAGACGTAGAAAAGTAGGTAGGTAGTCAACTAAACACATATATATCTAGATAGATACATCAAATAGATATATATATTTAGAAAAAATAAGTTTATATGTTCAGATAGGTTCATAGATGAGTCGAAAGATAGCTAGACGTGACTGTGTATATAAATTGTCAAATACTCAGACAGATAGATGGTTAGATATATAGATATTTTGAGTGATAGGTTTAAGTAGATGAATACAAATTTAGACTTATAGACATGTGACTCGAAATATAGATAAATACATAGATATGGAGAGATGGATAGATAATAATTTATATATAAATCTTTCATAATGTATTACATAAAGCATTTTTAGGGTAACGTTTGGAAACACTGTTAGACAGGCAGTTAGGTAGACTGTTTGCCAAGTAGATAGACACAATAACTGATTCATTTACTGATTGATTGATTGATTCTCAGTGAGGTTGGTATGCAAATGATATTCAGTTAGAGGATTGGTTGATTCTGATATAGATAATCTAACAGATAAAATATAGATACAGTGAAAAATAGATGGATTGGTCGGTATGTACATTTACAGATAACCCGTTAGAGATATACTTGTATATTTAGGTAGATGCACAGAGAAATATAAATACATATTTGGATTGACAGCTCAGTAATTAAGCTAATGGATAGGTAGCTGTATTGAACCATATTTACAGAGATAGATGAACATTATTAGACAGTTCAGTCGATGTTTAGATATTTAGAAATCAGTGTTTATATTTATCCTATTTTACTGGATGTATCGTAAGATCAGTCTCGGCTTGCCTGGCCAGTAAAATGGTTTGATTTCTTTGCAAATTATTGGTGGGGATTGTGGAGATGAAACTCAAAAAAAACATCTTATGGTTATTCTGATTCAAGTTTATTCAGCTTTCCCCCAAACGAATCAATAGGTGTGCTACAAAAATAAACGTTTTATTTTGGTGTTTTCCGGAAATATTTCCATGGACTAACACGGTAACTTCAAGTCACTGTGAGTCATTTCACTTTACGTTGTTCTCTGTGACTATAATCAGGTGTTCCGACTTGCCATAACAGCTTGGCCCTCTGTCATGTTTCCCTGGAAGTCACACCGTGGAATCATTCTCAGCTTGTTCTTATCTTTGCTTGCTGATATTTCATATTTCTGTTATTAATTCCACGCTAATGGTAAAGACGTTTGAAGAAAAATTTGAACCAGCCAGTGACATTTTCGCCCTCAAGCACCATTCATCTAAAAGTTTCCACCTTTGTTGTGACAAATCCCGTCACTTTATTTCACTTCACCAGTTTTTTTATAAAGATGTCGAAATCTGCAATCTTGCAATTGCTACGCGAATGGGTTTGCTGTCGGTTGGCTTACACTGAAGCCATTTATCGCTGACGTGATTCGTTGTTAGAACTCGGAATAAAAGAGCCCGAAAGCAACACTGTTGGCGTTTAGTTATTGTACAGCGACTAAGTTGTAAGTAGTACCGCAGCCATTTGAATCCAGCTTTGTTTTGGTTTGTGTCAATTTGGTCGTTGAGCTTTGCTCAGATATTTGCTCGAGAGGATCTCAATATCGTTAGAGTGATTGCCCATGTTTGCTGCCTTATAAAATCTTATTGTTTCAAGTAATTCTCTTGGGAACTGAGTCATTGACGTTCAGTTGGCACTGCACATAATCAAGAAATGTGTTCCACAGAACTGAGGGTTTCTAAACCAGTGCTACAAAATACGGTGATAATGTGCATGCTTACAAAACTGCAAGCAATCCTCCAGCTGCAGAATATTTTATAAAACTATCCAGTTGGTACTGGTATTGTGGACAAGCTTGTGGTATAATGGACCGTTTGGTGTGAAGTTTATGTTTGATTTTCATAATCTGATTGCCTAGGGATCAGGTCGATCTCCGGTTAATTTTGCTGTTGGCGATATCCTGTTTTCTTTTCTATATTAGGTGTTTCCGAATGTGATTAGCAAACTGTTATGAGGACCTTCGGTTCTGTCAACGAATGGGCAATTATACCGCTATTTAGACCGTGATTAACACCTGAGTAACCTAAGCTTACTGAAAAAATGGTTAGTTCAGTTACGAAGACCATGTTTCTAAATTTTGGATAATCCACTTATGAGATATCAAAAAGCAGAACATTTTAGGTGACCAGATTGATCACCGGCAAGACCACCCTGAAAACCCCTGAGCTCCCACACTACCTCACTTATGTGGAATCGCACATAAGAAGACTACCCTTCTGGTCGGCAGTGGCCAAGCGGATAAGATCGTGGCGTTTGGACGTGAAGGCCTTGGGTTCGAATCCTCCCACCGCCGGTCAAATTCCCCACTTGGCAGCCCTCTGTTGGTCGCGGCTCCCTTCCTGAAAAATGACGTACATTGTTGTTTCATTAATAAAGGACGTAAAAGATAAAAACTAACAATACAGTTTTAATAGTGAAATGAATGTACAGTGATATGTAACGGGATCTAATCGTCTAAACAAACGAACATCATCATGCGTTCACTTGAACTTAGTTGTGATAACTTTTAGTGATACGCGTGAAACTGGTTTGTCACAAGTAAACAATCATTTTGCAATATTTGGTCTAGAGATATAAGTAATGATATGCATGAAACAGCCCTGTGTAATCTCAATTTCGATAAGTCAGGCAGAGAATATCCGCTTACCATTCCCATGGGTTGTACATCTACCACACTAACCACTGCACAGATCGGAGTGAGCAGTAATAAGCATGCGATAGTTCACAATCCCCCTCCTTGTTCAGCCGGTCTCCTCTGTACCCAATAGAATCTGTTTGCTCCTCTGCTTACCCGTCATGTGCCCGCTAACAACGTGCCCGATAATCGCAAGCGTTCATTGCCAATTAGTGCAGCAATCTGCTAGCTCACATTTTCGCAAGCCTCGGGAGCTTTTGAATCTCGGTTCTTTCATCATACTCATGTCAGCAGACGCGTTTAGCACCGACAGTGGACTCCCTTTCGATCGATGCATGCTGCGTCAGTGAAACACGAATTCAGGAGTCGAGTATAGTACTTCAATTAACTATGCCAAATATCTCGTCAAGATATTTCCTACCAATGTACCTCTGGACTGACTCCTCTATAGCCTTGTACCACATCGACAACAGAAGAACGAGATTCAAAAGCTACGTAGAGAATTGGTTAGTAGAAATTCACAAATTATAAAAGCCTCTTTAGTGACGCCATGTAAGGTCGGAAGTGAGACCTACAGACTTGATGTCGAGAGGTACCACTTCACACGAAGATTCCGAAAATTGGTTCGATGGGCCCAAATTACTAATCATGGATGAAGTACATTAACCAACGCTTTCAGAAATGGAGTCGCCAACAAACATCGAATTGAAGCAGATGTCGGTGAAGATTTGCATGATGTTAGAGAGTAACCCAGTGGGATCATTTCTTGCCAGGTATTCGGGTTGGTTTCAAATGTTGAGGCCCTTAGCCTGGATTATCCTTTTCAAAACTTACTTCCAAACAAGGGCAGGTAAATACCCAGGCCAGACGCTAACCTTGGGACTTTTGCAGTTGATAGACAGATTAGAAGCAAGGAAACCATAAGGGAACCATTGGAAACCATTCACACTTAAGAGTGAATTATGAGAATCCTGATCGCACTTTTGGGGTCGGTGTAAGAAGTTCCGAAGGGAAATTCGAATCAACTATTTACATTTCCCCCTTTTGTAACATCCATTCATTGCTAACTGTTTTCCGTGGGACAAATCTCCTTTTTGTTTTACTGCATCAGTTTGCCGTCGGTTGACTTTGTTTGACGCTGTTTGTTATTCACGTGGTTTTTTGTCAAAAATCGGAGTAACAGAGTCAGAAAGGAACACTGATAACGTTTGAGTGTTGTAAATAAGTAATACTTTCCAAAGAGTACCATAGAAATTTTGATTCGGATTTGGGTCAATTTGACCTCTACGCGTCGCTCAAAAGTTCTGTCGATGGGCATTGAGTGTGATCCATCGCTTGCTTCACAGGAGAATAATTATATGCGGTTTTCATTTCAGGTTTCCTAGTGCACTTTTCTGCCTTCGAGATTGCTGTCGCCTGTGTCACGTTTTGAAATACAGGCATATGGATAGATTAAAGCGACTTGGTAGATTTGTAAATAAAATGCTCAGGATGATTGATAAAACTACAAATAGATAGGTAGATAGAGAGATAGATAGACAAAGAGAAAGATAGAAATAGATCGGGATTTCGCTGAACATAGATGTACATGTATGTAGGTCGACAGGAACGCAGAGACATTAATGGATTTGCAGAGATATAGAGAGATATATCAAGAGACAGATAAATTTATAGTTGCACAAACAGATAATTCTGGCCGCTTATCAAATCATCTATTCTTCCGTTTGTTTATTTATCCATCTGCTTATATGTCTCCCCATCTAACTGTGGATCTTTCTATCTATTGTTTAATCCTTCAATTCGCTTGTAATTTATGCGTCCATCTATCTACTTATATTGACTTATCCATCTATCTATGAATCTATCATTTGTTTTATCGATCCCATCCCATATCTATGTATTTCTACCTATCTATCTACCAGCCTATCTGTTTATCTTTCCGCATATATATATATACATATAAAAATTTATCTGTCGATCTTCCCGTATACCTTACTATATATCTCTCAGTCGATATGCCAATATATCTATCCGCTTGACAATTTATCGATCCCTTAACCAATCTATATTTGCTACCTTTAAACAAATAAAAATCTTCGAATCGTGCACTGTTTTCAGCCAAAAATTCACACCTGGCACGATTAGGAAACGTGAGCGCGTCATTTCCCAGGCTTCTTCCATTTTCTGTTCATCTGGGCGCTCCGGGTACAAGGTGTGACGAATGGTGTTCATCACTATCAGCTACTGTCCTCTTCACAAACTGTCTGTCGTAGTCTATTGATCAAGATTGTAACATTTTTCCAACCGCAACAGACAAAAACTAAAAAAATGGATAATTCACCTCGATTCTACGTGTCAAGCGCAGTCGCTGACTTACATTTTCCACCTATGAAGTGTCATCCCCAACGTATGATGGGGCGAGTGACTAGTCGCGTGCTGTACAATCTATTCATTGGGGTATCCTTACTCAACTCGAAGTTAACTGTACTTATTTAGATGGTTTCCTACATGCAAGTGAATGTTAAATGCGACGAACTTGCTTTGGTGCAGATAGTCTTTTATGCCTTGGAGTTAGCCGATTTTTGATATGCGTATTATCCGCAGAACAAGGGCATTCCAGTTGGTTTATAATTACAGCGTCACTAAATGTCATTCAATTTGCTATCGTCACGACTCATGCATAGGTAAGGTTGGACTTGTTCAAACGTTTGATTCCATTAAGGAAGTGGATATGGTAAGATAATCTCCAAGTATGGCTTTTTACTTTTCCAGAATGCGTATTTACTGTCTTTGGAATTGTCATGTAAATGAAATGGATCTAAATTAAGAATATTTTTTACTTTCCACGAAATCAGGCATATTGCAACAGTCACATGTCTCTGACATTAGCAAAATACTATCGCACGATATGAAACAATGCGCAATACAAGACTGGATTGATCACTAGTTGGAAGGCACCAATTTTCTATTTCGTGTGACTTTTATGACGTAGGAAAAGTAAAACTATTGCTGCAAACGTCACAAGGCGGTGCCAGATTGTCTTGACAGTCCACAAGGATGGTTTGTAGAGTAGCAGCGTCCCAGTTACCGCTTGTCATTCGATGACCCATTCCCACGTTCGTCCCAGTGCCACAAGACAACTCCAGACATGATAGCGATAAGACTATGGACTGAATCATCTTTATAGTATACACTATCTGTTGTGCAACTGAAACATGTGGTTTCTTCTCACGATCTTTTCTTCAAGCTATTCCAGGTTGACACCAACTGGCAACACTGTCGCACAAATCATTCAGCTCAAAACTAATAAGTCATAAATCATTGATGAGACCAAATCTGTTACCGTGGATTTTAAAATGCTTACCTGTTAATGCAATTCTCGAGAATTCCATCGGTTTTACAGAAAAACCGTCTTTTAATTACAGTGCCTATTTTAAGCGTGGAAAATACGAATGGAATATAAGGCGTTCTACCACTTGATTAACAACAAAACTGGACATGTAGGTGAATATACGTTCTTCGCGACCCCGTTCTCAAACAATCATCGTAATATTCTTAAGGAAGGGAGACAAACTAAAAGAAAAAATGGGTTTCTGGTGTTATGTGTTTGATCCCTTAAACACCTTACCGTTTTTCAGCCATTTTCTCTTATTGGGGAGCCTGGTAATGTCTTGTGTCCACTGCTCACAATACATTTCTGGCTATATAAGTGGCAATTATATGAAACCACGATATGATTAATATTTGTGTCGCGGTATTTGTTGCTGGGAGCAAGTCAATAATCTGAACCTTTTATACATACTTGTGATACCACGTTCGTGTGCATTGTGCCCAAGCAAACACTAATACTACGCAGAAAAAACACATTTATCGGTATTTTGACAGATAACGAGCTGCTGTGAATGAACAATTACCTGTCGAAGATCAGCATCGTTTTCATTAAGATAACTGTTGATAATGAGGTGTCATCAATGAAAGCTGACGAGAATGGTTATTTGCTACAAATGTCATCGATAAATCTTTGAAAAATCTGGATAGTATCACGCAATCTGAGTGACTGAAATTTCTGCAAACTCAAATCAAAAGTGAATCTGCGCGAGTTACATAATGTGATATGGATGTTATTACCCACCTGTAATGTGAGGAGAGTTTGATTTGGTGACTTAAATGCAACATGCACTGAATTCGTTTTAATGAGTAAATGGAAACCAGTGAAATGGACCTTGGTTCAAAGCGTTCGACCATGAAAAGAATGCCATTGATAGCCACCACTGTTTGGTTTTGATCGTTCGAGGAAATACCACGGGACAACCTGCATGCCGGTCATCACACTGAAACCGCGGTAGCAACAACACCCCGAAGTGGACTGTCATATCAGAATGGATGGTGAAAAAATAGAACAAGTCAAATTAAACTCAGAAATGGGATCAGTCCTACGAAAAGGGTTATTGAACACAATGACATGAAAAATGTAAAAGAGAGTTGACATCATATCGGATCCAATCGATCGTTTATTAGTTTGCCACACTAATGCCTGTGCCTGGCACACGTGAGTGTCATCAGTCCCCAAGGCACAATCCTCCGTGACTATAAAGTAGCTTCGACTTAGAAAGTTCTTCACACTCTATCCTCATGGCGTAAGTGTCTTCATAAATGGGATGGACAAAAGCGAGCACCTTGCGCTGTTCACCGAATTAATTGATCTTTTCTGGACAGCACAAAGGGATTTGGCTAAACCCTCATTTTAGACCATCTGCGTGCAGGTTGCGGAGCATATATCTGTGTGGTTCCCGGCATCTTTGGTGCTGTGGTGTGCTAAAGATAGGAAATCTGACAACATCCGAAGAACGCATGGACCGACCAATCAGTCACTGATTGCCAGTAGGTCACAGACCGAGCGATCCGTCCTGCTGCCTTCCAAGTTAAGTTTCGGGAATTTAAAGGATGCGGCTTGAGGAGCCCTAGGAAAATGCCTGATTTGTCTTGGGCAACCTAGCAGTACAACGCCCGATAACTTCACTATTTACTATCATGCAAAATTGCTCTCATTTTTTGATTTCTTAACCAAGTTTGGCACTCCAACACGATGGAACTATCACCAGCACACTGAAAACCTATCACGTCGCTCTCTCTCCATCTCGAAACATTTCATCTACCAACTGAGACACTGCCGGCTGTGATTAGACTCCCAACGGAACAGTTGTCCCTACTACTACAGCAATGAACCTCAACACAGCCCATTTTCTCCATCCTCGCCTGCAACTTAAATTGGCTGGCTTCTACGTAAATACGTTTAAGCAAATCGGACACCCGGCAATATAGCATAAGATTTAGTTAATCAGTAGACATTTGTTGCCTCGTGGAGACAAGAATTCGGGCTGCAATCTCCACAATCATGTCAACGTTGCCTTCTAACTCAAATATCGGGTTTTATCCACTCATATCAGGGGACACAAATGCTATCTCTAACGTTCAGTCAGGAACTGGAATTGTCCTGTCTTAGAGCTGAAGAATCATTTCATGCAGGATTCCCTTTATTTATCCACTTTAGGCCGTGCCGGTCCGAAGTTCTGTAGGTTGATTGAACATTAAGGCCATACGCACGCTTCATTCGTCAATCCCGCTAGCGTTCCGATGGAATGCAATCCGCATATAATCATAGATGAATTTTACGCCATCCTCGCCGAGCACATGAATGCGCGTATGGGGAGCCTAATGGCGAACAGATGTCACCAAGGAGTTATGTTTGGTTTCGACTCTTATCCAGCCGATAACAGGGATAGATGTTTGACATAACGTGGTGACCTTCAGCTTTTTCTAATAAACACGAAATTTGCCACTTCTAACCACATACCGAGAACTGGCATCCTTCCACCCACCCACAGGAATGACCTCAAGTGGATCACTAAGAAATTTGCTACCGGTGGCTCAGCAGCATACTAGACTGTTTTTGTTGCTGGTCAACCAGCAGTGACTTAGATCGTCCATTTGTCTGCCTAATATGTGCTTCTAATTTGGGGCTAGACAACCTCTAGTCATGCTCCTTTTAATAGCAACAAGCTGAGGGATGCAAAATGCCCGACGCCTGTCAGACTATCCTTGCCTACAATAGGATTTAACATCCAACTTGATATTTACGGGCACATCTGTAAGAACTCTTGCTGAAAGCCAGCATGGTCAATTGTGGGACTCTTCAGAACTTCTAGAGTTGGATTATTACAAACCTAGTTTGTCCTAACTTGCTAATCGCCGACAAACTCTCACCGATGCAAGGAGCGACAAAGTAAACCGTGATCCCCGGTCGCGTGTGCCTAGCACATTACGTGAGATTTATTGATATGGTCAGATCACCGAGATGGAAACAGGCTCCGTTTCTGGCTACCCCATGAACACCTACATCATTCGCACCATCAGATAGCAAAATCGTGATTTACCAAAACAGTTCCCGAAGCTGACGGAACACCAGTGACCAGAATATCAACTGGATTGGACCGCTAGGCAAATCGTTTCTAACCTCAGTTTAACTGGTCATTAACATATACAATTTTCACACTTTCTGCGTAACCACTGCTTTGTGGCCTCGATTGCTCCAACGATGCGTACTTGTTCAAATTTAAGGAGCAAGAACATTGTGCACCAGACGGACTAGCTGTAGCTCCTTCAACATGTGCTACATTTCCTTCTGATTGTAAATTGGTGCCACGAAACTGGTCGACGGCACTATCTAAATTAATACTGGTCGGGGTCTAAATAACTATTTTGTCAGTTTCATTTAACTTGCATAAGGAAGTTTGGATGGTGGTAGAGGTGAACATGCAAGTGCCCACCGCTCAAGCAAGGTGCGTTGGACTGACATGTTTATAACACTGACTTGTTATTTCTTGGGGCTAAAAGATTGTCTGCGCTGTGTCGCGTTACGTTCTGTCCGGTTGTTTTCGATGCAAAGCCTGCCTGCTGAACATGTTCATCGGCTTGGAAATTTCGACCGTCAACGTTTGTGCACCATGGCTACGATTAAATGAATCAAGTACCTGATCGCCCTTTAGAGTAGGAAGTGAACATTGTCTTCGACCAGCGAATTTTCGGCGCAGCTAATCAAGTTTAACAGCATTCGTTGTTTGGGTCAAGTCTAGTGTGTGTGACAAACACCCGTTTATCACGCGCTGCATTTTTCAGTTCCTGAACCGGATTTGAAAAGCTACACGGAGGTCAACGGATGATGCATCAATGTGAAGTTAGAATACCTACGGTGATCTTAGGTAAACGAGGTTTCTCACTTCTCGCTGGTTAGGGTTCAAGTGGACTCTCGACTACTTGGGTAGAAGCACTGGGGTGTATGACAGCAAATTGTGAACAGAGCAGTTCTTGTTACCGCTTTCTTTTAAATCGAAATGATGAGAAATGTGCGTTTATGCAGTCTGTATGTCAGCATTCTTTTCCTCTTCCAGCCCTGTAGGTCCATTTTCTATCCACGTTCCGTATTCATTAGAACAATATCAACGTGTAACGATGCGGGAAAAGGTAGTGCTCTAAAGGAGCTATCCAGTTTGAATGTTGACAGATGAAACAAATTGCAGTATGTGGCCAATTTAAACGGATTGGTTGAATAATCCTGTTGAGATAAACTAAAATGTACCGCTGCTTAGCCAAATTACTAAGACTAACTTGGTAAGTGCGCTAAGGAAATCAGTTATCATCACCTATTCTCTAATTCATCAGCAGTTTAACGAACTACTTTCACGAAGAAAATTGTGCAAAACTCAGACAGACGGATGTTGGTTATGTCCACACAGGCGACTATCTCAACCTCATCCGTTCATTCTAGACAAGCTATAAATATGCGTATACCCAAATGTCTCAGGATGTTTCATAACCCATTACCTTAATCTGTTTTTCATTTAATTACTCAAGGTGCAGGGAAAGCATTGGGACAGCCACAGATGCAGATCGTCGTAATGAAGTCCTTTTAAAACTTATGACTACCGGCTACCACGAAGGCAACCCAGTTTCACTGAACAAAAGTAGATTTGAAAACTTTTCTAGAGTTGTCTAACAACGTGACCTGCACCTCGAGTCCAATTCCGCGCTGGAAGTAATGGTGACGTCTACAGCTACTTGGAGCAGACATTCGCAAAGGGAAATATTTGAAGTTGGTTTTTTAACACAGTCTTTCCATATAATATCTATTAGTATTCTGTAATTAATTTAATTTGAAGGGTAAAAGTAAATCAAAGCTTTAACCTCATAAGCGCTTGTCATGGTCGGCCGGCGCAATACACTACTGGTGATTCCAAGGGATTTTCTAAGATCTTTATTTTAACAAGAATTGGGATGCATGAGATTGAAGTGATTGAAACTTGGCCACAGTCCTCTCTATTATGATACCACGACCGAGCTCATCTTTGAAGTCAGGTGGTTCTCATTTCCGCCGTCAATCTGTAACCAGAGGGACTCTAGAGTCCTTTCGACCAAGCAGAACAAAGGATGGTATATAGCATCACGGAACAGATGACGGTGACCTCCAAGAGGTACCAACATCCGGCACTGTCCAGTCTCTATCTCAATTGTAATGCCCAAAAAACTGGTCACTTTCTTCAAAACGGGCGGTCGTGGGACTGCTAAAAGTTTGAAACTCTACTGAAGCTCTGATGAATGAAATCGGCAATCATTACTCTCATCGGGAATATTTCAAATCGCTTGCAACATAACTATATTTTCACTGAGTGGTTAGCCGCATCAAAACTCAGTCAAATGCATCATCACGGACCCGCTACTCGCCCAATAACACTTAAACAACCGAATACAACCGGTGATTTCTAAGTCGACTCTGGGGCAGATGCTAGCTGTTGTACTGAAGACCAAGTCTAGTCCTGATCAGCGGCACATATTCCCGCAAGATTTCGCATGAGGAGCAAAATGCTCTTCTCGCAATTCATTTATAAAAAAATGAGTAGTTTCGCTGAAATCCCAAATGCGCACTGCTTTGTTCAATTATTTACTGGACTGTGGTTCATACGGAAATCCGGGCGTGTTCTCATCCCATCTTTAGTCCAAAATGTTTGGGTTATTATAGCACTATTTTCATGTTTCACATACCTCGACAGGGCTAGAGTCATGGATCGGGCTTTGGGTTCATCATCTGAGACAAGTTGTGAAAACTTCGACAGTCTAGAATGTAAACATTGAAGTTTTAAGCTGTCAAGAAATTGTCCAGCCACTGAACCATTGCAATGAGTAATTGGTTGACCGGTAAGTTTGGAATCCATGGAAGAAAGTACTAGTAATCAACAACAAATGTGACACTAAACTAAAGTAACACGTGTAAAAACAGCGCACTGCAGAGAATTTCACCGAGGCGCATTCCTACCACCGAATGCGCCTATTTTCTGTTCTTCACAGAATCGGGATGCAAATGGGTAAAATCGCTTGAAGATACTAGTTTGCATTAATGTTCACTTCATATATTTTGGTTGTGAGTGCCGTTGTCCAAGTTAATATAGATGGAGAAAGTACTATTTGATCTACACTCTCCTCAATGAGAATGTCCAATGTTGCTCTACGTTCCTCTTCCAAAAGCCTCTCGCCTGGAGGCCTACTGAGAAGCAAGACATGAAGCCGAGCTACGAGATTAGTGTCAGCAGGCGGGTGTTTTGAACAAAAGACCGTAGTTATCGTACGAAGCGGGTCTTTTTTTTGACGTCATCTATATCAGTGATTCCAGAGGGTCATTATGTGAACGCCTTAAGTCTGCATTGACTTTAAAACAAAATTTCGAAATTTGCTGCCAAGAGTGAGTAGGTTTTGCTTTATTGTTTTATTTTCTTTTAAAAAGTATTCTACGTTTAATGACATCAATAGATTCAATCTGTAAAACTGACACCCTCCCGATGAGCGCTCATTCCGAAAATCTTGTTTTTCTTCCAACTTGAAATAAAACCACAATGCATGAATGGTCTAAGTGGATTGCTGATCAATGACGCTCCGTCTTTTTCACACGCAATCGGTGATTTACGAGCCGCAAACATTCTCTTTGCAAAATCGCGCACCTTCATGAATTTGACATGTCACATTATTATTCACAGATTCCGAATCATTACTTGTTCTCAAATAATGCGAGGCATTTGGCTGTTGTTATCCATTAAGACCACCGCTGACCTCGAAGTCCGTAATGAAATGACTTGGAAAAAGACCATCTTCAATCATGTTGGTCATGTCCTTCTGCACGGCCTCAATGACCAACCAGTGTCGTACAGTGTGATGTCAAGTTTGTGCATAAGCCAGCACCAGTCCACTCGGTGTGATAATAGCTCTCATAACGCACAATTCTTTGGTACACTAAAAGCTGCAAAATCTTTTTTTCAAATTTTTCTCTATCTGCTCACGAATCGGCTTAGTTTAATCGAGTGTTGAAGAAAGCTGTTTGAGAGCCGAATTCTGCAGAGTTACGTGTTGTGTATTTATCGAGAATCGAATTTTAAGGCTGCTATATTTGTATGGAATTCGTATTGACACCAGCGTTTTCTTTTGTGCGCTACAGGGCCCCATTGACTTGGTCAAAATGAAGGCTATAAGTTCACTGTACCGGTGATAAAATTAAATATTAGTCTTTACTTTCACTGGACCATAGGGTGATTTCACGTTTATTGACACTCGCTCAGATACCAAACACGTGAACGCGCTTTACTCTAGTTATTCGACGAGAGAGTGTATACAATCAGGATCGCGGTTTTCGCTACTGACCCGGTCGGAAAATGTTCTCAAAACGTACTGTTGCATTTGTTATCCGTTTCAGGTCATGCACCCGATATATTTCCTTTTGAAAATAGAATTTTTCTGACATTTTTCGTTCAGCCAAATTCATGCGAGCAAGCCAAATAGTCCAAGGAGTTATCTTGCTGCTTGCATGGTTTGGACGGCCGAAAATCGATTCATGATCTCAAGACAGGATAAGAACCACGTCGGGGTCAATACATGGTGCGGCGACTTATGTGATCTCCGGCACTAGATATATTTTAATCTTTTTATCTATGAATCCTATAACAAGGTTTTGGGGGCCTTTGGTCGATTTCGTTAGCCTTTATGTTTAATAATTTTTTCGTGAAGCGAGATATCAGCACGCTTCTTTACTACAATGGTCAACGACTTAAAAAATATTTTCACTTCAGACTATCGGACCAAAATATTTCATATCGTGATCTGTGGATCCTCCTGTTTAAACAGTAAGTAAACAGAAAATCAGTAGGAACTAAACTACAGAAAACGATTTTCTAAGTATCACCATGGAAAATGTACTGGGATAAATTATGTTCATTTTTATGAAGAAGGGTCGTCGTTTAGTGCAGGTATTATTATTATGTAGGACAAAACAAAGTGGGTTTTTGATCCCAAATTCCAGAAACTGAATTTTGTTGACCAGAGGTAAATCAAAATAAGTGCTTTGTTCCATTACTTAGCAACGTGGGAATCGTTTAGTGATTAGCCAGTGGAACTTAACTGTTTTGGATTACTTTTGCTACAATTATTACAGGAGCTTCTACAGCGAAAATTACTCAATCCAGGTTGCAGCTGGAAGTTTTACTTACGGCGAGTGTCAAGTCATGCTTTCAGTATTGCACCGAGGTGAATAATAACGGATAACATGCACCAGCTTACGTATCCAAAATCAGCAAAACGATTTTTCAAAGTATGCAACGGCTTACTTTGCAGCCTGTATCCTAGATACGGTCCAATTGGTTTTGTCGTGTAACTGTTGATGCTGGCTAATGCGCTCCCTTTGTTTGGGCTCATACCAGCTTCAAATGAATATAATGTACGGCAGAAAACGATCGTCCTGACCGCGTATCACATAAACTGAGGGCGATATGATGATCATGTTTTCATGTGATGTTTGCCGGGGCGGTAGAACTGAGCACAATCTCCCACACGTGGTTTTGGTCATACAAGATAAACATGGTCACCAATGTGGCAGGATGATGACGTGGCAGTTACAAATTTTTCTGATGACTAGGTGCTGCAACTTCTGTGCAACATGTAAATAACCACAGAAGTTGGCTATGACTGTCCGCCCCAGTTCTTTTAAGACATGGTGCTGTGGCTCTCACAGATGCATGTGCTTCTCTGATTAACTCATCAGTAAGCTCCTCCCCTATCCCTGACTGCCGGAGACCCGTCATCATTATCCCTATCCCAATATCTAGCAGTTCTACTGATTTAGCAAAACGAATTCGCCTCATCGTCTTAACATTTTCAGGTCTTAAACTGGCGGGGCGTGCTATACTTAAGCACCTTTTTCTTTCATTGTATCCTCTTGACGACCCAATTCAGTTTGTCCATAAATATGTGGTCCACTTTGGACGCAATCGCCTCCTTCGTTCACCACATTTGTCAGCCATTAAACGCATCGATGAAATCTATACGATGCATCATTCTAGATTTTGTCGGCACTTGACTCGGTCCCACGCGCTCCTCTACTTCACAAACGGCAAACATTTGTTTGTTCCAGGTACTTATTAACATGGCTGTCTGATTGCTTTTCTAACTGAACCCAGTACAGTCGAATGGACGGCTAAACTTATAAACCAGTGATTGCCAACTCAATAGGGCTACAGGGTGCTCTAACTTAGTTCCTCTACTTTCATCAGCGACTTATCAACTAGCTTACCCTGTCATCTATTCAAG
>LUCM01005072.1:18418-41516 GCA_008360955.1 Fasciolopsis buskii | reverse complement strand
GAATTATTGCGATCAGTTAATTGCTTCCGTGCTATTGCTCCCATATCACAATGGACACAGTTCGGAAACTTCTCTCCTCCTTAAATCATTTTTATATTCTATTTTTCGCTGTATATTTATGTGCTTTCACAGTTCCTGGTCCGTCTTGTGTTTTTGATTACATGCGATTCTGCGCGGGTTGATGATTACTCGATCGGTTTTGCTGTTTCTTGTAACCGATTACTGACGTTTCCTCTGCTTGCTGAGTATTACCGGATCATCACAGATCCCAGACTTTGGAGATTCTTCTTTCAACTAGCTGTCGGAATCGGCTAGATGGGTCTGTAAATAAGTGGCTACGAACTGTGTGATCCATGGAGAGTATGTCATAATGAGGAAAGTGACACGAAATGATTTGTGCGTGTATTCAGAATCGAAATGGATCAACTACCATTCAGACTGGGGAATCAGAGAGTGAAGTGCCATGATAGTATTGGTGCTTCTGCAGACTGATCGATGCACAACAACATTGTGAAGAGCATAATCAGAAATTCACATTCTGTCAGGATCCTATAATCGGATAAAGGTGAATTTACAACTTGACAACCAATGATATCAAGCGTTACTGGAAGACACCAAACAGCAATAAGTGCTCCCGAGCCCGTTATTCTCATTTATCGCTAAGAATACAGGATATTTTTGCGGTTATTGTACTTCAAGTTTCATTGGGCCGACAGTGGCTTGCTGCTGCGCCTAAGTGTGCGCATCGATTTTGTTAGAGTCAGTCGTTTCAATTACTTTGTGAAGTTCAGGGTTTCTCTGCTTCCTTTGCTAACAGTGGGATGTTATCGGAATGCACACAAACAGAATAACAATTTTGCGGGACAGTATGCGGGTTCACTATAGAAATCAGAGTTGATAATAACCGCGAAGTGGTTAATCACAGCTCACTGGGATGAATTCGCAGTGCGCCTGCACCAGCAAACCTGCCAATCAGAACCGCTGTGACCTGCGAACGTAAAGTAAAAAGAATTCAGTGGCTACCATTAGTTCGAAGTTATTTTCGCAGTAACCGTCCGTTCAGATATATATAGGTTTTGTCGAAACGGGCAACAAGCGTCTTATGAGCGATTTCCTCTCCAGTAGACAATAGCACATTAAAGTGAATACTTCAAGTTAAATTCCTTCTACTCACCAAGAGCCGGAGAATCTTTTCGGTAAAAAGCCGCGTGCTTTGCGGTTATCTAGTGGTCAAATAGTTTAGGAGTTTAAGCGCTATCTCTTTGTGGTAATCATGACGCATCATGTACTCGTTAGGAAGAACAAAGTGGACTTAGTTCACTATAATCTAGCGCTTGTTTTTCTGGGAATCTAGGGTCAATGAACAGAAGTAGCCGATGGGTTCACCACTACCCTTAAGTAATTTTTTGGTCTTTTCGTTGTCATAGCGCACTTCCAAAGTGAAATTGCTTTTACTTCATACTTCAAGTAGCTTCATAATCTCTAGGCCAGTTTCCGCTGGTTGGGCACCCCTTTACTTATCACGCCACGATAAGAGAGATGTTTTTGATAGAATCAAAATTCAGGCTGAGATTAGAATTTACATGAAGCATACCCCCCACCCAAGCGCACTTCTTTCCGACTAGGGTCTGACCGGAAAAAATCACTCTACTCAGGATAATATGATTAATAGATTCCGGTAGAGTGAAACACTGAACTTTTTTTGGAGACACTAGCGACTTTTGTATTAGATTTGTATTAGATTTCTTAGAATGAAAGGAATGTCTCCGTTACCACAACGACAAAATTCCCCCTATCCCGAATGCATTCTCTTTTGATCTGTTGGTAAAGATTTTCTTGTTTTATTCGCTTGAAGGTGAACACTTTAGATGTGAATAAGAAAAACGGAAAATTTTGTCGGAGAATTTCCTTCTAGAAATGTCAGTTGTGTGAACTTTTTTTAGATCACCGTATGTCAACAAAATTAATGGTTACTTAGATCCGAATTTTCTAATGCTGCGCAAAATCAACATGTTCCCCTGCTTAGTCATGCGTGTAATTCACTCCTGATATCTGGTGACGCTTGGGGGTGTTCAATTACTATTGAGGTCCATCTGGACCATGGTGCATGAAATATAGTCAGTAATCTGCAACAAGATAAGAGGAGTGAACTTCTGTCGCGAAATTTTAATGTGCATACCAGTAACTTTCTGTTCACTTTCGAATGTGATTGATCTCGTCCATGAAAACTATGCTCTTGACATAGTCAATTTATTATTACGATAGAATTCGTGACTTTATTCAGTTTAAAACGCTGGAGAAGTTTAGGCCCAAAATTTTGAATCCGCGGATGCTTTGAAATCATTGAGTATCTGTTTCCGCTACATTGCGATACAAAAAGATTTTGCTAATTCTCGCTCATTGCTTCACTGTCGTGTTAGCAATATAAGCGATTAATACAACCCGCCTAAATGGCTGTGGCACAAGGTCACCTGTGATGTAAACCAGCATCCTGTTCGTGATCAGCTACGATTATTAGACCCCAGTTAACAAATAACTATCTTCAGCCTATAAGTAAGTGCGTAATTTTGGATAGAATACTCGATTAAATGAGTATGTGTTGGAGAAACGTGCTTGTCATTATTTATAAAGGCATAATAGGGTAAATTCTACAAAGCGCGCCAAATACATTTCTGAAAATTTCAGAAGGATTTCATTTTTCATGTCCAGACTCAATCACCTAGATATTCAAGGTTATCCATGTTTAACTGATGTGATTACCGTGTACAAACAGATCTGATAAAGGAAGCCTATATATATATATATATATATATATATACTCATTCACATGTTCCCATGAGACAATGTGCATCGACCGCGCTACCAGGCGCCTGTCTGAAAGCATCAGCCGGGACCATCTTTCATGTATGAGCACTATGACAATTAAGTAAGTCAATAGCGCAACGGTTTCACACCTGCTAAACATAATGCGCATGTGTTAGTCTTTTTTGCTTTGTATAACGTCCACCGTCAACGGACTAGTTTGGCAGACTATCTTATCTTAGTCATAGAAGAAGGTGTCGCGATCCACCTTCCCAATCCTCCGTCGTGGTTGCCGTTTAATTTCTCTGGCCCACCCTCAATCCAATGCAAACCCAAGGGCTGACATTAGCTGACACAACACGTCCATTCTTTTATGAGTTATGCAGGGAACCACCAATCTCTTCTCAATCATATTTTTATCTGACTTATCAATGGTATGTTGCGTGCACGGGTAAATCAACAAAATTTCCACAGAATCACATGACATGCCACTGCTAACGCAAACCAATATTTTCTGCCCTTGTGTTCCCTTTCTGAAGGTTATCCTTGTCTGACCGACGGGAAGCTTCCGATGGACTTATCATCCGTTCATGCAGTTAATGATTCAACTCGAATTTTAATCAGTGGATTATCCGATCTCTAAATGTTTTCTTAATATATTGTTATGTAGCGTTATCAGTATGGATAACTGAAAACGACCGTGTATTTTCTTAATGCACTCAGTGGGAGTTTTCAAACATGTGAAGGACTTGGAAGTATAACTTAGCATGATGTCGAGTTGCTGACAACTTTCCCCTTTCGTTTGCACAGTCCATGCTGTTTTCAAATAATATCACTTTTTTTAAATGGATTCAAATCCGGAGGCCTAGGCAGCTATGGAAGAGGACTCATCAAGCCAGAGTTCTCGTGATTACTTATGAGCTAAGGGAGGTGTGTTATTGCCTTGTGTGCGTTTATACATAGTGTTTCTGACAAATGATGTCATCTGTTTTGGAAGTTTTCCTTTGTCGTTGGCTCTACGTAGTCTCTACCGGCTTAGTACTGTTCAACTGTCGAACGTCGGCAATGACGTTCGTGAATATTCCCATCTTTCACATTCCATTCGATCAGAACATTTTTATTTTCTCCAGACTGATCGTTTCTAAAAGGTGATGATTTTCTTATTGATGCTTTTTCATCCTCAAGTACTCGGGTGAAGACGTAAAAGCCCGAATCCCAGCAATCTCCTATACCTGACTCCTGCTGTTTAAATGCCAACTAGAAATCGTGGCTGTTGTCAGCATTCCGACAATGGGAGAAATCGACCCGCTCTAGTGAACTGACCCATCTGCAGACAGAAACTTTACGCAGTCACACGATAAGAAATAATGATGACCACCTCCGAACATATGAGAGATCCGAAGGAGTCCGGAGCTCTTCTGTGGGAGTGGAGTGGCACTGCATGCTACACTAGATTTGGCTAGCCATTAAACATCTGCGCTTTTAGCTGAGGTACATTCATCAGGCAATGTATTCCAAATGGCACACAGTGCAAAGATTTCGTTTCGCAGGATTCTGCAATTTATCATAGAATGTCAGTAAATCTGCTTGAGACATCGACTGGTTCTGCGTGGGAGGAAAGTGGTTCAATTGTGTTAAGAGTTAAATGTGACCCATTAGGAAGATTGGAAATTAAAACTTTTCGCGGTTAATTATTTCGCTCTTGTATGTGAAAAAACTTTGTGAACCAGTGATACATGTGCTTCATTGTACTCGCTGATCCTTATTGCCATTCGGGTTTGTCAAAGAATCGATCTATATTTGAATGTGCAAAGAATAGGCCAAGCACCAGTATGATGACAGTGAGGTGGAGAACACAGAAACGATTAAAGCATACTTTTTCCGCACAGTTGATATTGAACATGGCTGTTAAACTGACGACCTATCCGACAACATAAATCAACAATACAGTAGATATTTAAGGGGGACGAAAATTATTCCCGCATGACAATATCTGAGCCACAAATTTCTCAACTCCTTATCAGTCTTTCTCTTTTCGGTCAGAATAAAAAGATTAGGCGAATTTATCTGCCTCACTTTTTTATCTGAAGAAGGATTCCGTGGAAGATACAGAGTGAGCACATGAAGCTGAATCGACCGTGGACGGCTAATGTGGGGCAAGAAAAAATTACTTTATTGAATTAGTCGCATGATTACATGCAAGATTGTGAAAATGCCACAGACTTCTATGGTCAAGCATTAAGCAAAGGGTGAGAGCGATATTTCTTTTGGAAGGGGGGATTCGATGTGTACGTATCTCCACTCACTTTGACACCCACATAGTGAATGGAAGAATTGTGAAAAAGGAAACAAGGCAACAGTCACTGTTTTCTCAATCCATATAGGAATAAAACTAATTTCAAGGTGTTCTTCCCGTTAAAAAAACAGTTTTTTCCTCCGAGTGTCCTAGGAATTATATTCATGAGCCCTGAGGCTCCAAAGTGCAGTGCGTGAGCCATAAATGTTAGTTGCTCACGTGTCCCTGCGTACACCTGAACCGGTAAAGCTTCCAGGGTGTTTATTGGCTGTTGCGCAACAGATCGTCTTGACATGAAACTTTGAGTCGCCTTTATTCAGCTGGAGAGAGAAAACGGATATTGCGAGCTGTTTGCCTCGCACTTAGCGAAGTGTGTGTTACGTGCTGTGTGTTACTTGCTGGGGTTTGCTGTGTTGAGTCGGAAATATCTTTTGCAGGCTTTAGTTGACTCTGGATTTGTTGATGATCGGATTTTGTGTTACTACTGGTGCGACGAAATTATTGCGACAACAACTGCGGGATTAGCTGCTGATCCAGCCAATAAAAGACTATTGATGCGGTATTATTAGCTACTAACTGGGAACCGAACACTGACTTTGTTAATCCCCATTCAAACACAGTTGCAAGTACGGGATATGTAAATTCACCGGAGTTAAAGCAACCTACCCTGGCTGTGAATCGTCTCTTTTCTATACAAAACGCAGATAAATGAACAGTATAGTAATAAAACAACTAAAGCTATCAAATTCAATAATTGTAAGTGATTGTAACATCGTAATTGACAAATCTAATTAATAATATAACTTAGTCAGTCCTGTCTCGACTGAGATGCTGGCTGGAACACATATAGTCATATTCAGTTAACTGTTACCGACCGGCGAAACGACGAAATGTTGGATCAGGGTATATGAATCAAACATCCTGGATCGCTTGGGCAACCAACCACCTCGACCGGGCTGAAGTTATTCTAATTTTCGAGCACTTTCCAACTGTCTTCTTTGGGTAAGCAAGCCGGTTTTACGCAAATCCATTTCGTTATTGCAGCTGCTATCTACGATTTGCTGACAAAGTTACTAAAAATAAACAACCAACCGGCACTGATTCTGTAGGAGGGGTTGCTCAACACAGCTCTGCTGAGAAACTGGAGAGAGAGAAGATCGATTTTTAGAGCACTTGCAGTTGGTTTGGCAACATACAACACTAGACGACATAAATACGAGCGACAAGTTGATATGAAGTCGGCTGGTAGAATGGACGATTTTTCATAGGTAAAGTATGTCCAGACCGTTTCCATACATTATAAAATTCCGTTTACTTGGTTTTCTTCTCTTTCCGAAAGAAATGTAACGTTACTAAAATGATTCATTATTCAGTATAAAGGCTCAAACCACCACACATTACTTCTTCTTAGAAATCTCAAACAGTTAATCCCTTTGAGTAATTAGAACTAATTAGACGGATAGAAAGCACAGATTACGAGGTGTAAGCATTCATTTTATTCATCTCAATGGCTCACGTAAAACGTTGACCAGGAGCAGCACAATGAAAAATAAACAGCACAGAAAAACTCTGAAAAATGTTTGGTGGGAGCCGATTGGCAAACTCTAGGGCAGGCACACATTGTGGGTCAACAGTTTTTGCGCACATAGTGTTGGCTCCACCGTGTTGATCGATAAAGCCTCCCAAAAGGCCAACAGTATCAGGTTACGAGTCCGTAGAGTCACTTGGTTTGGTTGGTCGAGATCAGTTTTGTGACCGAAGGTCATGAGATGTTTCGCGATTGAATGGCAGGGTGATAATGAATGGTTTTTCTCCAACCAATCCACTGGAGCACCTTTAGTTCGTTCTCTTTAGTGAATCCCGATAAACTTATCTATGTATCCGTCCGCTTTGGTAGTCTCCGTTAGGAACTTCTCTTTTTTCGGCATCTGGTCTGCAGTGCAGATATTTCGGGCCCTATAGAAAATTGTTTTTACGAGACCCCATCTGTAGACCACCGATGCAAAGTTGCAGAACTGAAAGTACTGCCCACTCTAGGTTGCTTTACGATTAACTGTCGTATTGCTCCATTGGACACCTAGCCATCAAGATATCTAGAAAGACTAAACTGTTGTTCTTTTCTATTTCGTGTGTGACCGAAAGGTTTGGGAGTATTTCGTTCAAAATGTCATCACATAACGCTTATCCATGGTAAACTGAGTGATATGATTGTGCATTTATTTTCCAATCATCCCAAAGAAGATATCCGTTATTGTGGGTACAAGGACGACACTCATCTCAAAGCCACAAATCTGCTTGTACGATTGTCCTTCAAAGATAAACAGATCCTTGACGTATGGGACCGGAACAGGTAGGGTAAAGTTCAATGTGGAAATTGCATCACATGGTCTACTGTTTCACGTAAGGGGACATTGGTGAAAAGTGAGTCAACATCAACAGAAAACGTTTCCTGAGACCCTGCTGTCAGTTGGTCCGGAGTATATGATAATTGGAATTAGTCTTTTGGACAGTGTGGTGTCATGTTTTCTGACGGGAATGAGAGTATGCGCTAGCCATCGTGCCAGTTTGTGTTAGGCGGATTTTTGTATACATAAGATTGGTCTTAATGGAACTCCTGCTTTGTGAATTTTCCGGCAGCCCTTCAGCCGTAGCGCGTGTGTGCCTGTTGGTTTCAATTTCACGTTTTTATGTTTTACTTGGGCGATTGTCAAGATTAAAAGAAACGCTTGCACCTCGGAATCTGCCCATCCTATCCGTCCCACTCATTACTTCGTAAAAACTAATAGTGTTTCATCTCATTAATATTATTAATTATCATTAACGATAGCAATAATGATAACAATAAGAGAGTGTTAATCTTGTACGTCATGGGAAGTTTAAATAGGAAAGCGAATGGAACCGATCTAGGCAATCAGTTTTGTCTATTTTTAGTCAAATGGTAGCAAAAAGATGAGGGAAGAGTTATTGCCACAAATAATGAACAGACTGAATGGTCTATGCTTAGAAGGGAGTTCATAACACTGGATTAATGTTAGAACGGAGTATAGAGAGCAAATATTTCGTGTTTAGTAGGCGCTGTTTGTACATACCGGTAGTGGAAATGGTAATGAGGCTGATGCGTTAATGTTAAATAATATCTGCAAAAATAAGGGAAAGTAGGGTCTTTTGGACTGGGAAGTGCGTGGTGGTTGCTGTGGGAAAAATAACTCCTGGACAACTTTTGCATGCAGAGATCTGGTCGAAGAATTTGAATGATTGTAGACTTCAAAAATCTGAACAATGTCGGATTTCGAGATCCCATAAGGCCGTGGAAAATTTCAATCGGGTCATCCTGGAGGCTAGTGATAGACAGAGTATGTTAGTAGTTTGGAATCTTGCACGACCAGGATTCTGTAGATGGGTTCGCTCATCCTTGTGGATAAGCGGCCCCCTACTCCCACTGCTTTTTGTACTCCGATAGTATTCTGAAATCAGAGATAACAAAATGTCAGACTGTTTTGCATCCTTTCTTCGTAGCAAATGTCAAGCTTCTGGAGGGCGATAAGGAGTCTAATCATCGCACAGCTGTTTTGTAACACAGAAAAAGAGCCAACCAATCTCAGATGGTTTTTTCTTCACATGTACGCGGACACATAGATGCATTCGGCTACCCAGCTTTCAGCAGAGTCTGGTTGTTCCGTAGGCTTTGCCATCGATAAGTCTTGAATGCAAGTATTCGTCTATATTTTTCACGAAACAATCGAGGTGCATCTGTGGCGTTGCACCTCGGTTGGTTGAACATCTCCAAAACTTTCAAATGTTCGTCTTCTTTGAGTTTTAATTCTAGTCGCCTTCCGCTGCGATTGCTCAAGTGGTTGGCGCTACGGCATATCAGCATAAGGATCACTGGTTCGACTCGTCCCAACCCGGTAAAGTTAGCCACTACGTTGGTCTCGAACTCTTTGAAAATGAGGCTTTTTTTAAGTACATTAATGGAGAAAATAAAAGGTGAAAGACGGCATAATTATGTTGGATGAATCAGATTGGACCAATCTTAGCGCGTTATTTTAAGTCGATTACCTCCCACTAGATGTTTCATTGTAGAGGAGAATGCGACCACAACACTCATAGAGGGCAATCACCCGCGGCACGAATCAGTAAAAATCAGTCTTCCAAGGAAGTAACAACGAATTTGCGAAAAGTTTCACCCGACAGACAAAAGCCACGTTATCAAAAAACAACCGCAGTGCGACCGGAACTCAGGTAAACAGTAAGACTAATCCAGTTGAGAGCTGCAGTTCCAGTCGTCCTTCAGGACAGTCAGACCAACGCAGTCAGAGGGAAGTCCGAAAGAACAAAAGCAAGGGTGTTCGACAAGGTCAAATGGGCCCGGTAACGGTCAGCAACATCAGAACATGGTTCTTACACGAGCGTGGTTTGGAAAGAACAGTTCTGGGACCTGGTTCACTGTTTAATAAGCATGTGAACCACCCGCTTCCCTTCTTGCTCCAACCTGATGATCAACCATGCCAGTCATAATGTAAAATTTCACGTAGCAGAGTGCATAAACGGTTTAAGTTATCACTTCATACATTTATAACAACCGGGTCGTTGTGGACGGGGTCAATGCTATATTTGGACTTGTGATTAATAAATGAAATTCGATCAGTCGTGGTAACGAACAGATACGACCCGATCTATGCAAACTAAGTAAACAAGATGACCACAACAGGAGGGAAACGTGGTAAAGCTGTATTTTCAGCTCATGGATGTACAAGTTTGGAAATATCCCGATTGATGGAAAACATTCCGTCCAATCGCCTTCGAGGAATTTTTGGATTTCACGATTGCCTGTCCTCACTTTTCTCATTGACCAGTTATCTACGCAGACTAGTGTGAAGCTGTACCGGCCTGCATCACGCGACTTGCGCATAAACTCACCACAGTCAACCTATATGCAGACTTGGAACGCCAGTGTGTATCCTTCCATCTGGCCAAAATGTGCACCCTAAAAGAACCAGATGGTCGTGTTTACTGTGGTTCGTCTGAGTTGCAGAATTTGCATTCACTAAAAATAGTTTTTAATTTGTCCGACGAAAGTCGTCAAAAGAACGCTGATTTTCGATGTGAACCTATTTTATATGTGAATCTCCACTCCTTCAGTTATAAGGTACGAGATTCATATGAGTGGCTGTTAGCGTATTCCATAACAGATAAAGCGAGAAACTTTACTGGAAAAAGATTTCACAGAACGGTATTAAGAGGGCAACCGGACCGATTAGTTTTAAAAAGGGGTCAAAGTGACTGTTTGGTCTTTCCAATGGTGTAGTTATTCCTGCCATCTTTGCATTAAGATGTTATGGCCACAAAAGCATGACATAAACATATCTGATAAACAATGGAACGTCCACCCGAATAGGGCTACCGCACCAACAACGGAAAGGATGTTTATTTCATATCGACTAAAATTTCGATCCTTCTCTCCGTCTATGTGAAGTCCGTTATTTTCATTGTTTGTTTTACCTAGGTTAATGATTTCTTAGGGACTGATCGAAAACCGTTCGTCCACTTCTCCTCAAGAGTATAGCCTATTCATTAATCACAGCAACTAAAGACGCTGTGTTTGCAGGCCTAGCATCCACATCAGGTTTTACTGTCCGTGGGGATTATGAAGGTAACCGAACCATTCGAAAAAGCGCATCACATAGAAAGCAACCATGCATTTTGATTCATTCCAGGCGGCGGAATTGTTTACCCACTCGTTCTCTGGATTGAAAGGATAAAGAAACTAATTCATTATGCTCAAAAAGGACATTTTAGTTGAATTAATATTCCGAATGATAAATCAATTAGAACCTGTTTTAGACGATTTCCTCCTCCCAAATGTCATACCAAATGCAGTACGATATGTTTGACCGGTTGCGGATGAATTTTGTCTTGTCACTGCATTTGCATTATTACTAATCGACATTGGTAACAGACATTTATGGCTCAATTAAACTGTGTTCTGGGACAAAATGATAGTAAACTATTGCACAAAGATGCGAATGTGATACGTCGGTCGATTTTACATGGAACCAATAAGTGAATGTCTGCCCGAATGGAATATAGAGCTGACCGACGTTCTTTGATGAGATAGTAAAATAAAAGCTTAATTAGAGCTTTCTAGACTGTAAGTGCTAGAAACGGGCTATGTTAGGTTAAGCACATGTGCAGCTCGAAAACATGGCGCATTACTTGATCATGACTGTTCAATTCCACTGTAGTTTTGTTTACTCGCATACTACAGTAGATTGAAGAAACTCCCCTATTTGGTGCAATGAGCCATATGTAAATGTCGAGAAAGAAAGGCAAACCGCTGCTGTCTCAATTTACATTTGAGGTCAAAAATACTGCTCTCTCTCTCCCTCTCTCTCTCTCTCTATATATATATATATAAATATATATATATATATAGTATTGTATTTAAAATGGGAATAAGTAATTCGGCCACTAGCAATGACGACGAATATACAACACCAGAATGCATTGGATTACCTTCAACTCAAACTACGCAACTCAAAACAGTGAGAGGATACGTTGGGGTCACTTGCAAATCGTACGTTTATGTGCAAAATAGGAGAATCCCGAATGGTGGAATATATTTGATCAAATGTAATTTGTGAATTCCCGTTCAGTTTTCGTCATAGTTTTCATTGACCAGCTATGTATGCAAGCTACGGCGAAGATGTACTAGATCGTACAATGTGGTTTTTACGTAGACTCACCACAAAATCCTACGCCGTGAAGCTCGATTGATACGTTAAAGTATATGCAGCGACATCCACAAGAGTGGGTTCCCTTTATGGAAGGGAGTAGAGTTGATGCTGCATCCTGGTTTAACTTGGGCACTAAGAGCTAGTTAAACGAATCAAGTCTACTGTGTTTGACGTGAATAGTAGGAGATTTGATGTTAAGCGAAGTTGATAATCATACGGTAGCAACTCTTAATTCACTAGTAAGAAATCGACTGTTCCATCTGGCTTGTTAGGACTCATCAAAAGAACGTTTAGGTAGCCATCGAAGTAGGATGCGGACCCCGGACGAGCAATTAAATCAAACACCATAACCATTAGGCTAACCAGGCGGTGGTTTGGCCAAGTCGCCACACGATATGGTACCTATCCGCTAATGTTTTGCGCGGCCACGGGCCTCTAATGCATAATAATAGACTCCCACCAATAGAAATCTTTGCTTCAGGCAGCCTTTTGATTACTCCCTGTTAGCATTCTTGCAGATCGCAAAGAAAACCGTCTAGAACGTTTAGACTGATTGGCCAAATCTATCTGTGTCTTTTAAATAACATTTTCCGGCGCAGGTGGCAACAGCCTGTAGAGGCACATCCTAGACTGTAAGAGACAAGAAGATACGGCTCAGGATATTATAACCATCACGTTTCTTTTGGCCAACTAGTCTGAACAGAAAGAAAACATTTGGCGAAATGTTATTAGTTCAGATTTACCCTTCTTCTGTTTAAGAATGATGTTGCTTGCCTGTAAATCGGGTTGGTTACTAATGTGAAGGAGCGTACAGTAAGGAACAATACGATACAATACAATAAAAGCGATTCAGTCTTTTGAGATCGAAGACTTTTCACATCGACTGCATCGACTTTACACTTGTTAAAATCTCCCTAACCAAACCTCCGGATAAAACCATTATTCTTAATCTGACTTTTCATGAAACTTGTCGGTATATTTCCTCCAACGTACGTTGGAGATCACGAATGAAGCGTTTTATCATTTGAGAAATATAAGGTCATACAGAATGGGAAATCCACTTGCGCATTCCCTATCTAAAAGTGGACACTACGAGCTGGAAACGAACCGGCGATCTTCCGCTTGCGAGTGTTTTGCCTTTGAGCCACCATGGCCGCGGCCCTTGAAAGTGAACGTCCGGTGTCACGTCAGCCTTGGATGGGCGGTTTTCCGTTCTGCGTAACTTCTGGCTCGTCGTATCATCTCAAAGTAAATAGAGTTAGATACATTCATTGTATTACGGCCCTGGATAATTCATTGGATTAGGTTGAGGTGTTTACTCATACGCGTTGACAGTGTGCGCGCAAAACGGCTGGTCACTATCGCCCGCACATTTTCATACTTCTTCTCCTTCGCTGTGGAAACCTATTTGTCGCGTTTCGGTTACAAGCGTGGTAAGATGCGGTCACGCACGCGCCGCGTGGTCTGATTAACAGAAATGGGCACAAGTGAGGAAACAAAACAGCCTACGGTCTCCGAAATTCCATTTGGAATGAATCATTGTCGGAATGGGGCAACTGGCAAGCCCAAAAAGCCAGCGACCGACCAACTTCGTTTTAGGCACAGACACACGTACCAAACTGCATGTTGTTTATGTCCGACTCCGTGTGCGTGTAAGTGCGCACTCGTACACACACACACACATACACACCTCGACATATGCGAATGCGCGTACGGCTTGGACCACTGGGCCAAGAGCAAGGACGGTAATCGATCGATGGGTTGCGCAGCGGACCGCCGTGCTGACAAATCAGCGCACAGCACATCAGGCCTGGAGACACATCTGACAAGCTGACTTCCATTGTCCCCTTTCACTGCTAGTGTGTTCGTGGTGGTGTATCTCTCCCGGACGTGAATCATTGTCTAATCGAATCACAGTCTTGTCAACTGCATCAGATTTGTAAGGGGCGCCCAAGACTGGCGCAGCCGAGCTTATGACTCACGCGATACAGCCACACAAACGAAGCGATGAGCCATGTCGCCTGGGGCTTCGAGTGCAGCTGCACCTGCTTCCAGTGGCACAATCTCACTGTCAAAATGGGACCGTACTATGCAAACTACGCACAGTAGTTCCCTCACTTTCCCGCTTATCCCCGCTTTAGCAGTTTCTAACCCAGAACGGCAGGATAAAATTATATAGAATGCCAAACGTGCCCCTCCCGAAAGTTCTTGATTCTTGTGCCTACTTTGGTCGCACCTACTGGTGTGACGGTTATCGAGACTAAAGTGAAAGATCACAAATAACAATGTATCGCGAGAAAACCAATCGACATATATAGCAATTCGGCCACTGATTCTTCTTAAGGCAGACTACGGTTACTGGTATTTTGCCCCAGGATTCTTTCGGCATTTTTCGAACTCCGATGATCCGACATTTTCCGATCAGTGTAACCTTTCACAAACAACATTTTCGATACTGATACCATTGGTGAAGATAGCTGAATTGCTCGTAAACAACAAACCAGTTACATCCTGGCAGAAGATGAAACAATATTCTCACCGATAGAACGGTTGGTCGCAGGCTATACGAAATAGCAATCGACGTTTCCGTTTACATGTATGTGCATCTGTGTCGTTGCTCTGGCGTACCCTGATGTACCAGTGCTTTTAGTTATTTTAATAACAATTTAGCGCTTGCATACCAGTAGAGTGGAGGGAGACCCCATAACTAGGGGGCTCCGCCTCCTACTGTGAAATAATTACTTGGAGTAGAGACTTACATAACAAACTAAACGCGAGAAAAATCCAAGCACACGTCACGTGCCGTCTATGACCGAGGTCGAAATGATGTAAATCATAGACAATGAGCGCGCGACCAGCCTGCTTTCCGTGATCATGTAAAGGTCGCTAATCAGGTTTCTGGCCCATCTACCATAGAGCGTCACATTATTGGCTTATGGATCCCAAATATTGGATGAAGTGGTCGTGCACTATGAGCAATGCAATCCATTGTGACAAGCTATCACGTCAATCAGGAATTCTATCGACCCGATTTAGAAGCAACTGTGCACCGGCCTATATGTGTGCGTATGTATAAATGCATGTATGCGTATTACGCCAGATAAATGGGTCCGTGGTGTTAACTGAGGCACATATGCTCTCTTCCTAATTGCATATTTGAATTAGCACTGGCGTTTGTCGAACTGTCAGCTAGACTTGCTAATCGATAGATTGGTTAATAGATAGAATAGAGTGCTGCGGCAAGGCGAGTTTACTGTCCTGGACAATCTATAGTTTTGTTAAACTAAGGAGTGATTGAACGGTGCAAATTGGTACCCTACTGGCAATAGATATCATTATTATCTTTACACTTCACAGTTATGCCCAACTCCCACAGAGGTCTGGTTTTGTGTGGTTCATGATTTTATGGATGTGGGTGCTTCAGTGTTGCGTATGGCAGAAAGAAAACGTTTGTTTTGATATACACTTGAGTGTAGATATGTAGATCCAACAGAAATAAGGGTTGACCACAGCAACCACGCTGGCGGAATTGTGGAAATCCACAGTATCCGGTTTGTTGATCCTGATGCAAATAGTCTTTGATATGACCTGAAAGACATATGAGATTTGTTTACACTTAGGAAAATCTTGGTAATCAACTCCGATAGTAATTGGCCCACCGACATTGTCAGGAAAGGGACAGGATACCAGAGCTAACTGTACCAATAAACCAGCAGGTTCGGGCAGCTACAGCAAGCACTACTACCACTACCATTACTGCTTATCGTAATGATGAAATCATTATTAATAATGAAAATCATAACGGCAGTATTAATAATGGTTTGGGGTGATGATGATGATGACATGGATGATGAAATGACTGTTTCGAAGCAGCTTACCGCAAACAAAACTAATAATACTGTAATGGAAACAGATCGGGACAGAACACCGTAGCAGTTAGTAAGATGACTGAAGTTAAACTTTTCATAACAAGATAGTGATAAAATTACTGGGATACAATACGAAGTACAACAGAAAACCAGTTCAGTGTGGCCAGGTGGAAAGCCAGTATGAAAAAGAAATACATGCGGAAGGAAGATCGATCCTGCAAACTGTTCGGATATAGGGAACGGGAGCGCCAAATCGATATCCAGAAAAAGGATAGAAACTTGCAGATAAAATGGACTGACAGCACTGACAGACAGACAGACCGAGGCTGAAAATCGCATGAGAAACTGATGATTAGTCGAAATCCGCAGCATGTGATAAGACCAGTGATCGTCAGCTGAAACACACTGATGGCGGGGAGATCGATCTACTCTAATTTGCGAACTGCATAGAGGCCATAATGCAATCTAGACTGGAGTGACTTGACTTGACTAGCAAAGAAAATTTTGATACCAGTATATCTTGAGGAAATTAAACTATATATATATATATTTATATAACACCGGCATGGGAACAGATTTCTTGCCAGTGCAATAACAACTAAACTGAACCATACTGGGCATGGATACGTGATAGCAGAATGGCAGAAAAGATGAAGTGTCTCTTTTTTCTGTATCTGGGCCACACATGTTTTGCGATTTTTTCTGTTTACGGCAGTTTTAATTGTCTGCGATTTTTGCAGACAGGCTGTACAGCATTCCGGCCACTGACTTTGGTTCTGAGCCATATCTGTCAGCTTCTCCAAACAACAGCAATTCCCATTTCTTGGACCCCAAACAGGAAGGCGCGAAGCATCAACCGAGGTCAAAGCAGAAATCAATCTCCTCATGCCTCCATTCCAAAACAGCCTGATCGCCACATTACTTCTGCCAGCCCTGACCAGTGCATGCAAAAAGAGAATGAAAAGATAAACGATGGACAGGCATACGCAATACATGTCCAAGCTACCGAATGCGACGTGGAGCGATTATCTCAGTCAGCGGACGACTATCTGTACTCAATACACGACGACGCACCACGTCGTTGCTCACCCGACATTCCCACTAGACTTAATCAATGCTTCGGAGACATCGGTGGTCGAACACAGAAAGTCGCCGGCCATCCCCAACGCGGACAAGCCAAGTCTCGCAACCGTAACGCAGAACATTACGAGCTGTGGCATTGCACACCCTTTTCTTGACGGACCAAAGCTACAGAACGGTCGTTGAAGCCTGGCAGTTCATTACGTCCTAAGGCTTGGATTTCCTTGCAGATCTTCTCATAATGTTGATGTGCTGAAAAAGTTCACGGGATGTGTGCAGTTTTACGTGCGGGAAGGGATGACGCTGAAGTGCAGCTGAATTGTGCTTTGAGTTGCTCCATTCAGTGTACAAGCCGTCTCCGCTGATCATGGACAGGTGAACTGTCAGCTTCACGGGTCGTTTCGCTTACACCCAATGCTTTCTTACCGGTAGCTCGGATGAAGTAAAATGGCTTGCAAAAATTCCCCATGGCGACAGCGTGCCCCAATTTCAAAGCTCGTTGATTTTTTCATCCCAGAAGAGATGGAATGAAGTATGTCAAGAAGACTTAGAGAATCCGCAGGAATGTAAGATGTCACAAAGAGAAGAGCCAAGATGCATTCTTGATAAGTGACCAATGCTCGCTGATGTTGCATTGTATTGTATCGTAATGTATTGTATAGACTTTTGCGTACAAAAATAATGTCGCATTTCAGTCAAAAAATACGAGGGTAAAAAATAAAATAAGGGGGAGCAGAAATAGATAAAGAAAATAAGAATACACTCATCGCCTCCTAAAGATTATAAAAGAACTCATCCAGGAATAATGATAACGCATTAGGACAGGTTGCTCAGAAATTCGTGCTAAATATGGAACAGTGGAGTTCCTATTGATATTGTTTCTGGAGGGTATGGAACGAAAAGCGAATCGTGTAGAAATATGAGAGCGACACCTTGAAGGATCGTTGTGCAGAGGATGTATGGGATCTCAGAATGTTATGGGAGAGATTCTCACATGCTGATAAGTGCTGATCACAGATTGAAGGACAACTCAGCTAGTGGCATGAAAGACAGCTCCCGGCGAATAATTTTAGTCCTTTTTGAGTGAACCTGGAAATATAACTGGAGTACAGTAAATGAGGATTGGAAAAACATTGGTATACAAATCGGGAGATGGTGCTTTGCTTCACTTTGTAGTGTCGAAGCTTCCTGATTTGAAATGACAACTGTCGGAGAGTTTTTACACAGGTGGAATTGTGAGAAGTCCACTTCGGATTTTTATCAGTAGTAACTCCTAGATATCTCATAGCGTCAACCCTGGTAAGAGTTTTTGAGTTGATGGAAGACATTTCGGATGGGTAGGCCCACCGAGAGAGAAAGAGAGAGAGAGAGAACAGACATTCGAAACATTTAGATGTGTTGAAACTTAAACTGGCTTGTACAGAGAAATCATAGATAGAAGATAGACTGTTGGAAAGTTTCTACAAGTCATCGTTGCTCGAAACGGCTTTAGCAGACGCAAAATTATCAGCTTAAGTAAACAGATGACAGGGGAATCTAGTTAATGAGTCGCTGATGTAAGTAGAGGTCAGAAGAGTACCGGTGAAAGAACAGCACCCTGACGTATTCCTGAGTTGTTAACCAACGGTTTTGAAGTTTTACCGTTCATTCGTGTGGACTGGCTTGGTTAGTAAAGTAATCAGACAGTCATGCTAATAAAACCTGGAACAATCAAATGTTTGCAGTTTGTGAGGTAGAGGAGATCGTGGGACAGAATCAAATGCCGACGAATAGTGTAGAAAAGCGCAACGGACGGATTTCATTGATGCGTTTAAGGACTAACAAGTGTGGTGAATGGGGGAGGCGACAGCGTCCAAAGTGGACCTGTTAGATTTATAGGCAAACTGAACTGGGTCGTCAGGAGGATAAATAGAGGAACGCAGGGGCTTAAGTAAGGCACGTTCCGTCAGTTTAAGACCAGAAGATGTTAAGGCGATGGGGCGAAAAAGTTTTGCCAAGGCAATAGAACTGGTAGATTTTGGGATGGGAATAATTGACTGGTTTCCAACAGTGAGAGACAGAAAGCGATCTTAATAATGAGTTAATCAGAAGAGTAAATACATCCGTGACAGCCACAGCACAATGCCCTAAAAGAACTGAGGACAGACTGTCAGGACCAACCCCTGTGGTAATTTAAGTGGTGCGAAGGTCTGGCACCTCTTCTCTAGAAAGGCTGCAACTATCATATCATCATCACCCTGTCCAAATATGACCGGGGTATAAGTGGAAGGATGGATGAAAGCACGATTGATGCTGTCGACATCCGCAGAAGTTTTCGTGTGCTTCTTCTGCCCACACAACAGTCGAATGCCTTGCCATAGGAATCGATGGTTGTTACCAGTCAAGAGTTGGCTGGCGAGCGCCATGTCAATGCGTTAGATTTCCGCTTTTATTAGGTTGGAAGTATACAGCACGTTTGAGTTATTACGAGATTTGTAGAAGTGCTTCTTGCATCTTCTCAGAGATTTCAGTTTCTGTTTGGAGATACGGCTAATTTAGACGAATAGTATTTCTGAGGGGTAGCAGATATCAAAGGTTGCGTTGGCCGTTTCCGTGGAAAGTTTGACACTGTCATTAAGCAGGGGTTCAAAAGAGTAACAGTTAAATGCGAGTGGAAGGGATTTCTGAAGAGGGATAGGGTAGTTGTGTGAAAAGTTGCGGAGGCGAACTCGGATTTAATTTGTTTGCCTGAAGGAATGGAATGCTGACCTAGATTATATCTTGGACCTTAACAGAAGCAGACAATGATCGCTATTTGAAATGTGAGCACGCAGTTTCAGGGAAAATAAACCGAGGTGGTTGCTAATAACTGTCTAAAATGGAACTGCCTCTGGTGGGAGAAACGCCGAGATCAGTCAAATCAAACGCAGTCAGTGGTATGGGAGATGCATGGTTAGAATCACCTACGATAATATGCAGATTATCTTCAAGAAGAGAAATAATAAATACCAGAAAAGTGTCAAAAAGAGATGCGATATTTTGTTGCGAGCTAAAGGGGGCAATGTATAAATTGGTTATGATAGTGCTGTTATGACGAGAACGCCTAGGATAACATCTTGTCACGAGACAGTCAATTCCGTTGAGCGAGTGCGTATAAACAACTTCGGACTTGCCAGACCCGAAGGAGTTTATGTATGCTGCCACACCGTCTCCAGTCTTCTTGTCTGAAACTCTGTGCTGCCGATGGAGTCTGAAGCCGTCTATCGACACCAGTGAATCAGCGATGTCCGGGTTCAGCCACGATTCTTGTATGCAGATGACACGTGTGAACATGGATCGGTGACTGAAGTGTGAGGGACATTTTCGTAAGCAGAGAGCGGATTTTGGTATTCAACAATGCCGAAATCTTGGTTTGAAGGGGGCATTTAAGGGCTGCCTGCCAGCCAGCACGAGTGCCTCTTTTAGATCGATTAGGAGCTCGTTGGGGTGCAGAAATACGGGATCCCAAAATATGTTGAGAAACAATACGGTTTTTGAACAAAAGTAATTCCGAGCGATTGTAGCTTCGAAAGGAGAACGTAATTGAACCAGATATCCGACAACAAAATAAGGAAATAGGACGACGCAGAAGTGTAGCGCAGCCAGTCAAAGGGCGCAACTTTGTTAGACGGAGGCAATTCTAACTTTTCAACCAGCAGATTTTGAAAGAATGATAGGGGAGTTAAGTCACATAACTTATCACGATTTAACCGAATCTGCATGGTTCGTTTTTATTGCCGGCCAAAGCACAGGGCTAGATCAGTGCAGGCTGACGAATGGTCGGAGTTGGGGTGAGTGCCGCCCTGACATTTGTAACTAATAACGATGTGGTCGCTGACTTGAAGAGGACGGAAGCTAGGTGGCGTATCAACGATTGGAAGGTCTGAAGCTCATGCCTGTGAGGAACAATCGATAGTATAAACACAGTTCTAACGATCGTTTCCTGTTTTCTGAACGACAGAAACCGAGGTCAAACGGCCTTTTTAAATGAGCACCTTCTGAAGACAGCTGAACTATCCCCGCTAAAATCCCAATGTAATCCCGCCTTGCTGTCATGAGTGGTCGTGCAGCTTTTGATGAAAAATGTTCTTGATGTCATCTAGACCGCAATCTATAGGCGCTTACGCTAGGATGAAAAACAAGAGCGATGACTGCTAACTTTGCACAAAACTCTAAGTTGCACTGCGTACTGCCGTCTGTCAGTTGGGATCCATTCAGTGTGGCTTAACTCCTTTCAATGACAGCCACACCAAAATTAACAAAGCCAAAAGCTGCAGCCTTAGGATCCCGGAAAGGCGCAGATGAAATATCACAGAAGGGCTGGATGAGGATATCAGTCGAATAACAGAGCTGGCTCACGTATGCTGGCTTCTTGGATATAGCACACATCAGTGGCTAGAGTCTTCAGCGTACGAGCCACGTACGCCTGTTGTCCTATACAAATCAGTGTTAGCACATTGAATTTGACTAGTCTGAACAGTCATCGAGGATGACAAAGAGCCTCGATCGGTGGAAGCGGGCTCGGTGATATTTCGATGTTTGCTGACAGAAAACGCAGGAAAACAAGAACCGCACTTATTCGGCCTATTGCGTTTCGCCATGAACGCGAAGCTATTGGGAAGGAAGATTAACGTACAGCATTAAGAAAATGAAGAGCGATTTATGGCGGGAGATGAAATAAATTCATATTTGCGTCAATTGTAGGTTTTGTACTACAAGGTCATCGGGACCAGAATTTCGATCTATTCGAGGATGATCATGCAGGCCAGCAGAACCATCCCGGACGAGCCAGTAGTCGGATGATAGCTTCATAGGCATCACCAAAGAAACAATGCAAAGTGAGTGGGACAGGATGGCAGAAATTGATTTAAGTCACTTGGCGGGTAAAAGACATCAAGTAAAAATGAGAAATTACGACAGACGACGTCGAGAAAAACGACAGAAAAGAACAGATGAGGTAGATAAGAAAAAACAGAAAGAAATCATCAACATTAGAGGAATAAGAGAAAATGTTGATAACGTAGCCGCTAGCCTAATGGTTGAGGCATTCGGCTCAGAATCGTTCGTGGCGAGTTCGCGTGCCAGTTCGGACACGGTCGATATGCACTGCTCATCATGGGTAAGAAGGATGAAACAGCTGTACACTGGTGCTTCCATCGTTTATTTATCGTCAGTTGAGCGATCATATCACATGGTGAATTATTTCATCAAATCATTCAATCTGCTACTACTAACATGTACCAAGTAATCAAGCTGTGTAGGTCATATCGAAAGCGTTCGTCGTACTTCGGCTAGCTGCAGAGAAGTGATCTATGAGTAGGGGTCGATTGGTGTGAGCTGGGGGACAGTAACCGTGCAAATCAGTCACGGATAGGTGCAACGTGGTCATGTGGTGAAGTTGAACAAACCGTTCACAGCCTGTCCGGTAGCGTAATGGCTAAGGCGTTCGACTCAGAATCGTTCGTGGCGAGTTCGCGTGCCAGTTCGGACACGGTCGATATGCACTGCTCATCATGGGTAAGAAGGATGAAACAGCTGTACACTGGTGCTTCCATCGTTTATTTATCGTCAGTTGAGCGATCATATCACATGGTGAATTATTTCATCAAATCATTCAATCTGCTACTACTAACATGTACCAAGTAATCAAGCTGTGTAGGTCATATCGAAAGCGTTCGTCGTACTTCGGCTAGCTGCAGAGAAGTGATCTATGAGTAGGGGTCGATTGGTGTGAGCTGGGGGACAGTAACCGTGCAAATCAGTCACGGATAGGTGCAACGTGGTCATGTGGTGAAGTTGAACAAACCGTTCACAGCCTGTCCGGTAGCGTAATGGCTAAGGCGTTCGACTCAGAATCGTTCGTGGCGAGTTCGCGTGCCAGTTCGGACACGGTCGATATGCACTGCTCATCATGGGTAAGAAGGATGAAACAGCTGTACACTGGTGCTTCCATCGTTTATTTATCGTCAGTTGAGCGATCATATCACATGGTGAATTATTTCATCAAATCATTCAATCTGCTACTACTAACATGTACCAAGTAATCAAGCTGTGTAGGTCATATCGAAAGCGTTCGTCGTACTTCGGCTAGCTGCAGAGAAGTGATCTATGAGTAGGGGTCGATTGGTGTGAGCTGGGGGACAGTAACCGTGCAAATCAGTCACGGATAGGTGCAACGTGGTCATGTGGTGAAGTTGAACAAACCGTTCACAGCCTGTCCGGTAGCGCAATACTATTAGTACTACTACTAGTACTACGGCGACGACGACAACAACAACAACAACAACAACAACAAC
>LUCM01005072.1:0-18393 GCA_008360955.1 Fasciolopsis buskii | reverse complement strand
TTATCAAGTGGTAGTGGAATCGTAAGTCGTAGATCGTAGTCGTAGTTCGTCCGTCCGTAGTCGCAGTCCCGTTAAGTCATAGTCTAGGTCATGAGTCGTAGTCCGTAGTCGTAGTTGTAGCCAGTAATAGTAGCCAGTAATACTCGTAGTAGCGGGTTGGTAGTATAGTAGTAGTAGTAAAGTAGTTAGAAATTAGTAGTAGTAACAGAAGTATTATTAGCAGTAGCAGTAGTGGTACTAGTACTAATAGTAAAGTAGCAGTAGGCAAAGTAAGTAGTTTGTTGTAATAGTATTGAAGTTTTATTAAGGTACTATTAGCTAGTGAATAATTAGTAATTGTGTTTGTAGTAGTACTATTAGTAGTAGCAGTAAGAGTATTAATGGTAAGTAGTTAACAGTACTAGTAGTTTATAGTATTAGCAGGTAAGTAGCTAGTAGTAGTAGTATTACTCGCAAGTTTTAGTAGTCCGTAGTCGTAGTGATAGTACTACTCGTAGTCTTATTGATAAGTAAGTTGTCGTAGTCGCAGTAAGTAGTAGCAGTGTGTAGTAGTAGAAGTAAGTTAAAGGAGAAGTAAGCAGTAGTATAAGTAATTAGTTGAAACGCAGTAGTATTAGTCCGTAATATTATCGTCGTCGTTTTTCGTCGTGGGCAGTAGTAGTAGTTAGTATTTGTAGTAACAATATTAGTGATATTTTTTTGTAGTAGTAGTGGTAGTAGTACTGTGTTAATTAACGTTAATCTCCAGAGTAATATAATAACTATAATACATAAAAAGATTTAACTACTACTGAGAGTATTACTAGTACTACTAACCACGAACTACTACAAAAAATAATCACTAATATGTTACTACAAGATAACTAACTGACTACTACTGCCACGACGAACAACACGACGATAATAAAGTTAACGAGCGTAATACTACTGCGTTTACAACTAATACTGTATAACTACCTTGCTACTTCTCTTACGATTGTCTAACTCAGCCAGGTATACGCTCAGCGAAACGCCCCGGACGTGAGTGTCACAGTAACCGCTGAACTCTAAGGCAGCCAGGAATGGTGCGTAGAGGGAGGGGACGATCTACTGGCGACTACGAACAAAACTGATTATCATCATAAGACGTACGACAAGTAACTATCACTACGATACCGAGCTACTAAAAAACTGCGAGTAGATACACTACTACTCTCGGCGTCACTACTGCTAATACTATAACTACTAGTACTGTTACTCCTACATTAGATACGTCTTCACTGCTAACTACAAAGATAACTAACAAACACTAAGTACTAATATTACTACTAATAGTACTGTAATAGAAAATCAATACTATTACCAAAAACTACTACTGCTACTGGCTACTACTATTAGTACTAGGTACAACTACTGCTACTGCTAATAATACTTTTAACTACTACTAATTCTGAATACTACTACTACTACTACTACTACTACCAAACGCTACTACGAGTATTACTGCTACGCGATGAGTGACTACACCTGGCTACAGACTAACGACTACGACTACGACTATGACTTAGACTATGACTTGACGACTGCGACTACGAACGACGACTAACGACTACGACTACGACCTGACGATTGCACCTACCACTGATAAAAACTACTACTACTACTACTACTACTACCACTACTAACTACTACTACGTACCACTAACTACTGACTACTACTACTACTACTACTACTACTGACTACTACCCTACTGTCACTGACTAATGCTACGGCAAATGCGTGCTAACTAATGACTACTAATGCGTACTATGTAATGCGGCTACCACTCGACTAGCTACGAGGAATACCACACTGGCACTACTAAGTACTAATGCACTAATGTCTGCTAGAGATACTGAGACTACTACTACTACTACTACCACTACTACTACTACTACTACTACTACTACTACTACTACTACTACTGTCACTACTAATGCTACGGCAAATGCTGCTACTAATACTACTAATGCTACTATTAATGCGGCTACCACTACGACTACTACGAGGAATACCACTACTGCCACTACTAATACTAATGCTACTAATTCTGCTAGAGATACTACTACTTCTGCTAACGCTTCTATTACTTCCACTACTGCTTCTATTACGACCGTTCTTACGACTAATACTACTACGACTACTACTACTGCAACTACCAATATTACTAGTACCATTATTACTACTACTACTATTGCTAATTCTACTACATATACTAATATTTCACCACTACAAATACTACGACTACGACTACTATTACTACCACTACGACAACGACTGCGACTACGCCTACGACTGCGACTAAGTATACAACTACGATTACGACTACGACTGCGACTACGACTGAGAACACGACTACTACTACTGAAACTAATACTTCTACTGCTACTACTACTATTATTACTGGTACTACTACTACTTCTGCTACTACTACTGCTACTACTACAACTGTTGCAATTACAAATACTTCAACTATTACTACTACTACTAATACTGCTACTACTGCTACTACAACTACAACTATTACTACTACAACTACTACTACTACTACTAATGCTGCCACTACTACTTCTACTGCTACTACCACTATTATTACTACTACCACTACTACGGCTATTACTACCACTACTAGGAATGCTACTAATACTACTGCTAAGATTACTAATGATACTAATACTATTGCTGCTTTTGTTACTACTACTGCTAGTGCTACTGCGATCAATACTAATAAGACTACTACTATTACTAATACTACTACTACTGCTACTGCTAATACTACTGCTACTACTGTTGCTATTACTGCTATCACTGCTACTAATACTAATAATACTAATATTATTATCACTTCCATTGCTTCTACCACCACTACTATTATTACTATTATTACCAGTAATACGAATGCTATTACCACAACTACTACTACTACTACTACTACTACTACTACTACTACTATTACTAGAACTACTACTACCACTATTACCACTACACTGTTATTGCTACTACCACTGCTACTACCACCAGTACTACTTATAATAACACTATTACCACTACTACTAAGACTACTACTCCCACTGGAAGTACTACTGCGAATACGACTGCGACTACTACTACTACTGCTAATACCACTGCAATTACCACTACTAATACTGCTACTATTACCACTACCACTACTACTGATACCACTACCACTACTACTGATACCACTACCACTACTACTGATACCACTACTACTACTAATACTGATACTGCCACTACTACCACTGATACTGCCACTACTACTACTAATACCACTATTACCACTACAACTACGACTACCTATGCTGATACTAGTATTTCTACGACTACTACCACTCATACGACTAATTTTGCGAATAATACTACTACGACTACTGCCAATACAACTACTGCTACTACTGATACTATAACTACTACTGCTTATACTACTACTTCTACTGCTATTCCTACTATTTAACTACTAGTAATACTACGACTACGACTACTACTACCACTGCTACTACTACAACAACTACTACTATTACTACTATTTCAACTACTACTACTATTTTTATTACTAATACAATTATTACTACTATTACTACTAATGCCACTATTAATACTGCTACAGGTACTGCCACTATTATTACTACTACTACTACTACTGTTACTAATACTACTATTACTACCTCTACTACTACCACTGCTACCATTACTACTACTACTAATTCTACTGCCGCTGCTACTACTACTAATAATATCACAGCCAATTCTACAAACATTACGACTGCTACCACTACTACTACTGCTACTATTGCTGCCAATTCCACTAATACTACTGCTACTACGACTAACACGACGACTACTAATGCTTCTAAATCCACTGCTACGACTACGACTACGTCTACGACTATGACTGTGACTGCGACAACGATTACGACTACGACTAGGACCACGACTACGACTACTGCTACTACCAATACTGCTACTACTACTGCTAATACTACTACTGCTACTACCAATACTAATATTGCTATTCGTGCTACTACTACTACTAGTACTATTACTACTACTATTACTGCAACTGCCACTTCTGCTACTGCTACTACTACTAATATTACTACTAATGCTGCTACAACTATAATTACAAATGCTACTATTACTACTGCTACTGCCACTGTTGATACCATTATTATTACTACCACTACTATTACCAGTGCTACAACTACTTTTGCTACCACTACTACCACTAATACTTTTACTACTACTCCTATTACTGCTACTTCTACTAGTGCTACTTCTAGTATTACTAATACTATTACCACTACTAATATTACTACCGCTACTATTACTGCTACTAGGAATGCGACTACGAATAATATTTCTACCACTGCTACCATTAATAATGCTACTACTATTATTACTACTACTGCTACTAATACACATACTACTACTACTAATAATATTACTATTACTGCTACTACTAATACCACTACTATTTCTACTACTACTACTACTACTACTACTACTACTACTACTACTACTACTACTACTACTACTACTACTACTACTACTACAACTATTACTACTACTACTACTACTACTACTACCCCTATCACTACTACTACTACTACTATGACTGCTACTAATACTACTAATAATAACACTTTTAATACTGCTACTACTGCTACTACTACTACTACTACTACGACTACTAGTGGTAGGACTATTAATATTACTACCACCACTAATAGTAATACTAATACTAATACTCTCAACACTACTACCACTAATACAATTACTACTACTACTAATAATAATAATAATACTATTAATACTACTAATAATGCTACTGCTACCACTATTACGAAAACGACCACGACTACTACCAGAACGACTACCATAACTACTACTACCACTACTGCTACTACTGATACTATTAATGCTAATACTACTACAACCAATACTGCTACTATTATTACTACTATTACTACTACTACTACTACAACTAATTCTGCTAATAATATAACAACTACTATTACTACTAATAATAATAGAACTACTACTATTACTTCTACCACTAATAGTATTCCTGCTAATAATAATACTACCAATACTATTACCACTATTACTACTAATACTGCTACTACTCTAATACTTCCAATACTACTACCACTACTATTAGTACTACGTCTATTATTGCGATTATCAATACGACTACTAATAATACTACTGCTTTTGCTACTATTGCGACTATGACTACGACTACGACTACGACTACGTCTGCGACTAGTACTACTACTGCTACTAATTATGCTACTACTATTACTACTACTAATACTATTACTACTACTACTAATACTAATACTGCTACTGATGCTATTACTACTGCGACTACTACTACTGCTGCCACTACTGCTACTAGTAATGGTACAACTACTATTACTACTAATACTACGACGACTAACACTACGATAACTTTTACGACTACTACTACGACTACTAGAAATACTACTACTACTAATACTACTATTACTTCTACCACTACGACTACCACTACTACTACTGCTGCTACTACTACTTCTGCTACGAATACTACCACTACTACAACAACTATTACTACTACTACTATTGCTGCTACTACTACGACTACTACCAAGATTACTACTACTAGTACTACTACTCCTACTACTACTATGCTACGACTGCGACTACTACTAAGACTACTACTACGACTACTTCTACGAGTACATTTATCACTTCTACTAATACTATTAGTACGACTACTACTACGACTACTACCACGACTACTGCTACTTCTACTAGGACTACTGCTACGACAACTGCTACGTCAATTACTACGTCTATTTCTACGAATACCGCTACGAATAGTACTACGACCACTACTACTACTACTAATACGACTACTACTACGACTACTGCTACGTCTACTACGATTAGTATTGCGGCTACGACTGCGAATACTACTACGAGTACTACTACTACTAATAGTACTACTACCATAACAACAACTACTACTAATACTACTGCTATTTCAACTACTGCTAAAACGACTGCTAATACTATCATTACCACTAGTACTACCACTAATACTATTAATACTAATACTATTACTACTACCACTACTATTACTACTATTAATACCGCTACTTCTACTACTACCACTGCTACTACGCCTATTAATACTACGACTACTACTACGGTACTGCTAAGACAACTACTTCTAATACTACTACTACTGGTATTACGACTGCTACTACGACTACAACAACAACAACAACTACTACTACTACTACTACTACTACTACTACTACTACTACTTCTATTTATAATACTGCCTTTGCTGCTGCTACTACGACTACTATTACAACCACTGCTACTACTACTGATACTGCTACTACTACTAATATTACTGGTACGAGTGATACTACTATCACTACGACTGCTACTGCTACTACTACTACTATTACTAATACTAATAAGACTACTAGCATTACTACTACTACAACGACTAATACTACGACTACTACTGCGTTTACAACTAATACTTATACTACTGCTACTTCTACTACTACTGCTACTACTACCACTGCTACTACTACTGCGACTACGACAACTATTATCAATAAGACTACGACAAGTACTATCACTACGACTACGACTACTAAAACTGCGAGTAATACTACTACTACTGCTACTACTGCTAATACTATAACTACTAGTAGTGTTACTACTACCAATAATACTCTTACTGCTGCTGCTAATACTACTACTACAAACACTAATACTAATATTACTACTAATAGTACTTATAAAATCAATACTATTACAAAAACTACTACTGCTACTGCTACTACTATTAGTACTAGTACCACTACTGCTACTGCTAATAATACTTTTACTACTACTAATTCTAATACTACTACTACTACTACTACTACCAACGCTACTACGAGTATTACTGCTACTACTACTGCTACAACTACGACTACGACTACGACTATGACTACGACTATGACTACGACTGCGACTACGACGACGACTACGACTACGACTACGACTACGATTGCCACTACCACTGATACTACTACTACCACTACGACTAAGACTTCCACTACTACTACTACTACTACTACTACTACTACTACTACTACTACTACTATTCTACCACTACTATTCTGCCACAACTAGTCTTCACCTTTTCGTGGTGTTTCGGCTTGCCTGCTTCCATGATCCTGCGAGTTACACAGGATGGCTTACCTCAAGCCGAGGATCCAATCATGCCTGGAAGGTAAATGGTTAGAGGCCTGACGAAGTGGTCTTTTTGTCATCCAAGCCGGGGTTGAACTGAGTTTGCAACTCAGTCGGAAAAACGAGTGGAAGACTAGTTGGTCCAAGTAGAGGGGCACCCACTCAGCTATTCCCCGCTGCCTTGCGGTCAGGTTCTTGGCAGAACCAAAGGCTTTGGTTGAGAACCCTAATCGTTCTTCTGCTTAACGACTGGACTCCCTAGCAGTACCCGTCCATTACTCCCCATGAGTTATACGCCTACAAATAGATCCATATTGCATCGGTCGTCGCGCAGGATAATCAGGACCGCGCTACCCATTGCGTCGAGCGGGGTGGAGATGGGTAGTGATAAGTGTGCTACTGCTCTGAGTTCCCTCTCTTTTATCCAATCTGTCTCTTCCGTCTCCAACCCAACCTGTTTGCCCCTTCTGCCTACCCATAGTATCTTCATTGATAACACGCCCGATACTCGCAACGGTTTATTGTCAAGTAGCGTAGTAGGTGGTTTTCAATCTGTTGGCTCTCATTTTCTCAAACCTCGTTAGCCTCTGAAACTCGGTTCTTTCAATGTGCGCACTTTAATGCAGGCTGGCCAACGGGCGTGTTTAGCTCTGACAGTGGACTCATTTTGACTGATGTCTGTTGCGTGAGTGAAACACGAATTCAGGATTCGAGTAAAGTAACTCAACTGACTGCACCTAACGTCTCGTCAAGATATTTCCTGCACACTTCAGGAGACGAAGCAGTTCAAGCTGTGGGTCAGCGTGATGTAGGAATAGTTTTGAGTGAGAGGGCTGAAGCAGCTCTTCTAGACTGGATCCCAGTCAACAGTCGCTTGTGTGCCATGAGACTGCAGGGATCAGCCGGCGTCCGGAAGAATAGTAGTATTAGGCGTAGTTTATTTGTTATCTCGGCATACGCTCCAACAGACTGCAGCACTGACGTGGAGAAAGACGAGTTTTACGATAACCTCGTCACTCCTGTACGGAAGAGCAAACGCTCTGACACTAGTGGTGGCAGGTGACTTTAATGCAAAAGTTGGAAAACTTGGTGCATCGGATTCCTGGTTATGCTGGTGTTGCTTCCTATCTGCTCAGCAAACAGATATCGGGGGAAGATTTCTTCAATTCTATGTGGACAATAACTTATTCCTGTCCAGTAGGGATTTCCGACACAGTTCGCGTCGCACAGCGACATGAAACTCTAACTCGACAGGTACTTTGAGTCAGATTGACCATATCGCAGTTAGCTATCGTTGGCGCGGTTCTGTCCAGAACTGTGGATCATATTGGACCACGTACGTCGAATCGGATCATGCGTTAGTTTTAATGCGACTTTTGCTGCAGCTGAATGGCCATCGACGCAGGCCACAAACCCGACTGGCTGTCGAACGTTTGTCTGATTCGGCTGTTCGCAACAGTTACGAATGGAAACTATCCGAGGGACTAAGAACTCCAACGAGCAGAAACGCAGACGACCAGTGGGATAAAGTCAAGCAGGCTATGCATTTGGCAGCAAATTTCGCCTGTTCTCCTAGACCTAGTAGTGTTCATCAAAAACACTGGATCTCGCAAGCGTCGCTAAGTCTAATGGAGCAAAAACGCCAGCAGCCTAACTGAAAGGAAGTGAATAAGATGCGTCGTCAGTTGATCATAAGCCTTAGGAATGACCGCGAAAACTGGTGGGTTAAGGACGCCGAGGAGATGGAAATGGCCTCCGTTTCAGGTAACAGTCAAAGACTGTTTGAGCTTATACTCGACAGCGGTGGACGGTGAACTTCGGTTAGTGAAGTCGTGTGCGATAAGAATGGAGAGCTGATCCATGGTAGACAGCAAATGTTCGACCGATGGGCAGAGCACTTCAAGGATCAGTTTAGCTGGCCGTACGCTAACGTATTTAGTCCGACGTCTGGAGCTGTGAATCCTTGGGAGGCGTCACTTAATCCCCCAACGGAAGTGGAAATGCAGTCGAATATTCGGCTTCTGAAGAGGAGAAAAGTTGCCGGTCCCGATGACCTTCCCCCAGTTATTTTCAAATTGGGATGAAACAGCTGTACAGTGCTTCCATCGTGCCCAGTTGAGCGTTCATATCACATGGTGGATTATTTGAAGAAAACTTCTAATCTGCTGCTACTGCTACTAACACTTGGGAAGTAAGCAAGCTGTGTAGGTGATTTGTAAAGCGTTCGTCGTTCTCAGGTTACTTCTGCGCAATCCTTGCTTCACATGGCCTCCGTATTCATGCAATCTTTTCAGTTTTTCCTTTTTTATCCACGGCTCTTGAGTTCTTCCCCGTCGGAATTCGATAGCTTTTTTATGGCTTATTTTTCTGTGTTTACTTTTTATTTTCACTTACACTTTTTTTTGCGTCTTCTGTTTCTTGTGATTTGCGTATTTTGCTTGTTGTGTTATCTTTTTCGCGTTGATTTTTTTAGTTGTCCTTGTTTACTGCTTTACGGTCACTGATTTTGTGGTTTTGTTCATACATTTTTGTAGTCTGGATGCCTGGAATTTTCCCCCTACAGTTCCAGAATATGTAATGGATATATGTATAATTTGTAAATAATAGCTTCTCTCTCTTGTTGATGTCTACTAGTCTGATTGATCGGTTTCTAGGAGCAGGCGAAAGCGGAACCTTACTAATCTTGTCATTTGACCTATACGCAAGCTTGTCAGCAAATCGCAGTGGTTCATTCGATGGAACTCACGTAGGTCAGAGGCGCTCGGAGCTGAATTTTCAATTTCTTAACATTACATGTCGTTAAAGCGGTAGGACTGATCCCATTCAGTTCCGTATAAGTAAATACGAATGCGTAGTTGTTCATTCTCCCAACCATTCTCAGATGTCTTCTGATCTTAATCCCCTGGAATTGGCAAGTAAAGCTTTTCATTTTTATTGTCGTTACTCGCACATTTTTTGAAAACATTTGTGTGAAGCAGTCACTTATTGTGAATATCGGCAGTGTTGACGTTTTTATTTCTAATTCGGTTTTTAAACGTTTATGGTGCAGTCCCCTTAGGACTTCGGGAACCACTAAATAAGCTTTTGGACAGCTTAGTATCTAAGGCTACTTTCACTCTGATGAATTCTTCACTCTTGGGCCACGGCTACTGTGACACCACTAAAAAGGGATAGAAAGCTCCAAAGAGTCTGTGGATACCCAGTGAAAGTGCCTAATCAGTCTTATGGTTCTAGATTTTTCCTCATGCTTGATTTAAAAGATGCTCCATTACAAATTTCACTGGATAACGTTTCATGCCATCACAACAACCAATGCGCGTTCTGGACTATTTCAGCGGAAAATGTTTTGCCCTTCGGCCTCAGTACATTGCTCGCTGTTTTCCGGAACACTATTGACTTTTTTATTTCCAATCTACAGTGTTATCGGATACCAGAGCGAAAGTATAGTTCACATAAACACAAAAGCATTGTATTGTGGACGGTTTCGACTGTGATTTCAAAGGAGCTAGGCACAAAACACAGTCATTAATTTTGTCACATGTAGTTTCGGAATCATCCAATTCCCTTTATTAGTTTATCTGGTTGACAGTTGTTGTTTTCGATCTGATCCTGATGGCAATTTAAATTTCAGATTGATTGCATACACGTGCATCCAACTTGATTTGCTATTGCGTCCAATTTAGTACATTTCCCAGTTCACTGCTGGAGATCCCACCAAAGTTAAAATTCACTTTTAAATCAATGGAACTTTCTCCCCACAAACGTTGTTTGAAGTACGTTTTCTTTCATGTTGTCACCAATGCTCACTGCAAATGTCCAAGTCCAGTTTTACAACCACTAACCTTGTACCGAAATGCTCTAGTTTTAAGTGGCACCTCACAGCAATGTTTACCCAGAAGAGAACATGAAGAATAGTAAGAGACTGGAAAATAATAAACAGAAAAGCAACGTAGAAAAGGAATAATTCCCAATGCAGGAGAGCCAACGACTGCGACACTGAACTATATCACTTAATGTATCTATCTGCTGTTTACAAGGTCCTTAAGGGCCCCCGACCCGACAGTCTAACAGCACGTACACGAGTTAGTCCACTAGCTAGAGTTTTCATACATTTCCCCGTTGTCGATTGGCCCTTTTGCCCTTTCTTTCAAACATTACCCGCCCGGAAGAGCAGCGTACAACGAAGCAGTGGTTCCACGGGCATGCGCTCCACAAGCACCAACCGTCGTAATCTATTCACATTTAGCACCTCAACTACAAGCGTCGGAGCTGCGCTTGAACAGGACAGTCTTTCGGTGTTTTTCATTTCCCGGCGGATTGGCCCTGCAGAACGTGGATTCCTGAGGATTTGTTTGCACTGTGAAGTTACTCAGTCGTATAAATACTTATTTGGTGAACGTTATACCTTTGTGGCTGACCTTGAGGCCCTGAAATTTGCTAGGAATTTGTTCTGACGCTGGATTTTCTTGGTGGAACATCGCTCTCAATGCTTATTCCTATAGCGCTCAACAGCGTAACAGTAATTCCACTCCACACGTGGATTATTCATCACGCTAGGCGGCCTCCGGAGAAATTTCATCTGACTGCTTTTAATACAATCAATTCCGCTGAATCGATCTGACTTAACCCTTGAAACAAAAATATTGACATCCTATTGCCTTAAAATCCAAATGGTTTAAGAGTACAAGCAAAATATCGACCGATTGAATTCTACAGACCTCATGACGAGGAAAATATAAACAAAACAAAACTAATTACCTTACTGTTTGTCATTACCTCTGTTTAATCCAGTTTCTGTATACTACCATTTACATGCTAGGCTCGCACTATGCTTGTTTTTAAGCTGATGTTGCAAGTAGCAACACGTAAGCAAAAAAAACGAATAACTAGTTAATAAGAAGCCTTCAAACCGACCACAGCTCCAGTGAACTCTGGGGTGATTGTAGAGGCACTGTTAAGCACAGTGGACGTCTACACAATAGTTCGTTATGCACATCTAATGGGTGTGGTGCTTGGATCAATCTCTGTGTTAACAGTAGTGTCGGGTACATGACAGTGATTTTGGACAACGTGTCTCCGGTGTACTGACCCATCGTCCATATCCAAACTTCCAGTCGGCCCCAGCACAATCCCGGATACAGGTCGCAAATCACTGATCGAATTTTTTGAGCCGGACTTGCCCGTGTCGTTTCATGAGTTGCGTTCCTATAGTGAAGCAAGAAAGTAACTGCACTTTGCTCAACTTCTTTAGTCGTTGATGGGTTGAGCGATTGGATATCACATTTTATTGTTCAAACAGGGGATTGTGGATATTGGGTGCCGTCAGCAACCGACGACGTCATGTTCCCTTTAGGCAGCAGGTGATCGTCTCAGCATTGAACTGGCTTCCATTTTCAGTGACCGATACCTGGAACACATCCTCAAGGCTGGAAATTTTCCGCATTGTAGTAATGGTGGATTCAGCATCAGCAAAATTGTGTAGTACACTTCATGTCAATGAGGATATGAATCGACGATGAACACAGTCCATTATTCATTCAAAAAGGGGCCACAGTAATCAGCATGGATCCTTTGCCAAGCCCCGTATTAAGCGGGCCATGCCTACCTTTTCGAAGGCTTACAAGGCTTTATGTACAATTTTAACAACCTAGCCACCAGCAAGCGAGGCGTGTCAAAGGATTCATTTGGTCTATGCCCAAATAGGGGGAATGCAAGTCAGGCAAAACCAGTCGTCGAAGTGACCTGGGAATTACGACACGGTCCCTTAAACACAAAGCTCCCTAAGGAGTGACAACCAGATCCTCTATTCTAAAATGGTTTTAGCATCCCATCCCGGTTTGACGAATGATAAAATGGGTGCACGAATTAAGTCCTGGCGCTTAATTGGTAAAGGTTGGGCAAGCAACCAGTCAGAATCGTGACTATCAAAGGCTTGAACAAGTCTGGAAAGATAATCAACATGCATAGTTCGATTGGCATGGCGATGTTGAACATTGCAGTCCTAAGCCGAAAGTGCGATGGACCACCGCTACACCATCGCCGCAGTTGATTTGTGCAGTGAATTTGCTGAATGGTAGATAACGCATGATGCTTCACGGCCAGAAATAATTGTGAACTTAGAATCGAATAGGTACCTGTGAAGCTGTTGCACCGACGGATAAATTACTAAAGCTTCACGTTGTGTTTGTGAATATTTCTGTTCAGCAACAGTAACTCGGCGTGAAACATTAACAACTGGGTAACCATCCTGCTCCGGGACTGTACCAACACCTGTACACGAAGTATTCGTTATAAAAGGAAAACGTCGTGGGAATGAAAAGAAATGTAAGAATGGTTTGTTTTCCAAATGGTCCAGAAAAGAACGCAATGCTTGTTCATGTAAGGTAGACCAACGGAAAAGACCAGATGATAAAAGATTAAATATGGGTTTCATTATTTGGCAAAACTGGGATAAATCAGGCATAATAATGTAGAGCACCAACTAATTAGTGTAGTTATTGATGTTCATGGGGCTATGTGCTGACGGTAGTGTAAATAATAGATCGGAATCGGGCTTAAAACCATCTGTCAATCAGGTAACCATGGGACTCAAGAGAATGTTCATTGAAAACACACTTGGATGGATTATTGGCAACACTTAATTCACAAAAGCGTTGCCATACTGAACGGATTTTCCGGGGGCATAAACTACTATGTCGTCTTGGTAACCCTCAACACCAACCAGACCTTGGATATTTGAATTCTTTACCAAATGAAAAATTGCAAAAGAAACACTCAGTCCAAATGACAAAAAAATTGTAAGAAATCAGACGAAAGGGGTGTCAGTATTATTCAACTCCCAGTAATCAGGGCGTCGAAAAATCTGTATGTGAATCACCTTTAAATCTAACTGAGAAAAACAACAGGATCCATTAAATCTAGGTAGTACATCCTCCGGTTCTTCATTGGTACACATCTGCTGATGGCACATCGAATTTGAAGTCACAGTAGCCATCACAGGCCCTCGGGGTTGTACCCTCACTTTTGATAGGAGTAACAATAGGGATGGCTCATCTAAATGATGTGACTGGCTACAAAATCACGTTAGAAACCAAGGAATCAAAAGCTTGCCTGACTGGCTCTGGCAAACCATAGGATAACAAGCGAAGCCTAACAAAAATATGATCATCATCGGTTTCAAACTTAACCAGTAGAATTTTCGTTTCTCTTGTAACTTTAGAACAACTCAAAATCAAGTCAAATAAAGACATACAATTGCTCAAAAGAAGCAGGATGGATAGGTTAATCCCCTTCATGGACTTGAGACCAAGTGTAGATGGCCCAGATTGGTTGACGAGAAAGTTGCAACTGAAGGATTTTCCATGTGCATCTGTAAGAACAATTGTGCTTGCACCTAAAGTGGGCTCTGTGTGTGCGTATGACCCATAGTGAGTTAGACAATGGCATTAGTACGTCAAATTTTCATATTGGGAATGGCTTGTTGCACAGTAGCTAGTTGCCGGTGGTGGCCAAACGGAATAGGTCGTAGGGTTTGGACGTGAAGTTCGCGGGTTTCGAATCTTCTACCGCCGATCAACTTCGCCACTTGGAAGCCCTTTGTCGACGGCCGCCTCCTTCCTGAAAAAATGATGTATACTGTTGTTTCATTAATGAAGGAAGTAAAAGGTAAAAGATAATAACCGAGTCCCTACTGCCAGTATCTATTGTGAACTGGTGTTGCAATCTAACATCAACAAGAAATGGAACGAGAATATGTTCGAAAGTAGAACTGACTGCAGAGTGACACAAATGATGAGAGGGTGGAGGACTATAACTTGTCTTGGAATAGTAAGTTGTAGCGTTCCGACAGAATGACTGGATTTGAACGATTCTAGCAGTTAAAATACTTAACATTCCGGAAGTTAAACTTAGACCAAAAATGTTAAATTACACAGATTAACACTTCGCCAAGGAGGATTTCGAGTTCGAGCAAACTGTCCTGTCAGTTTGCACTTTTGGAACAAATTTCTTGTTAAATTTGAATTTGTAGGAATGGCTTTTCTGATGACTGGAGGTGTAACTGCTTCGCAAAATCTGTGAAGTGGACTCGGTTTGATTATTCACATTTTGTTAATGGTCACGTAACTCACGTACTCGTTGGGACGTAGGATCGGGAAGTAAAAGTAATTTTTCATTATTAATCTCAGCTATAAGACGATCTCTAAGTTGTCAGGAGTTACATCGTGCCACTTGTGTGAGAAGTTCAAGAATAAACGCACGCATGTCTCGAGATAATTTCGTTACAACCGACCAGCTCTGGCCTTTCGCGCGACTTCAACATTAACTGGGTGGATATGTCGGAGGACGCGTGCTTTTGTATTCATATTCCTTAGAACCTCCCAATTCTGGAAATGACAGACAACTGATAACTAAATATGCTGATTCCCATTACATGCTCGAAAAAAAACCCAGCTGTCTGCTTTTCATCCAAAATCTTTCCATGAACAGTGCATCATAACTTACATCTTACTAAATAAGCCCCAGTCACGCTATCAAGAGCGGTAAGATCAGGTAATTCCAAAGTGTAAGATTACGTTTCAAAAATTGCCGCTACGCCAGTTATTGGATTGTGTGCTCTCCGACTAACCCGACAGAATGAGTGGTTGTTTCCGAATGTAATCAAGAATGAATCACAACAGCGCTAGTCAGAACACATCGAATCCGCATATTTTTACCAATCAACGTCACCAATTCATGCCGTATTACAAGCAGCAACATGTAAGCAAAAGAAACAAGTCATTAGTTCAGGAACAGTCATCACAGTATATGTAAGTAATCAGTCAAATAGTACACAGATTTACTACAATTTTTAAGACTTCAGGTTACACCCTTCACGAGTAATTTCATGTGCTATAGAACTGTTACCCTAGATATCAAGATAGCATATACAGCAGTAGCTAGCAAAAACCGCATCTGAACAGTCAAACAGTTAATTTATAACCACTGTGCATTTCTCATCATTTCGGAATTAGGTCAAAATCACACGAAATTATAAGGGAAGCTATAGGGAACTTACGTATACCTGGCTTAATATTTTTCCACCTACAGAAGCCTACGGCGAGATCCATTTCACATGGACGCACGCGAGCACACGTACTATAATGTGCACGGTTGTCTGGGCATTGCCTTACAATCTGCGGGTAGATGTACAATTATTGAACTTCGCCAAAAAGAGATTAGATTTCATCCAATTTCGGATATTTCTGCCCTAGTTCGGAAATAATGTACGAGTACGTATTCATGTACGTGCCGCACGAAATGTGAATCACGCACGAATTTAAACAGAAAAGAATTAATCATTCTGGTTCATAGAAAGAGTTAGCTAGATTCAAGCTAGTTCACAGAACCGACACTGCTCATGGATATCAGTCGTGGGCTTATGCTGATGTTTTTCCGCCGGGTCGATTTTTGTCTAACGATCATTGCGGAGCAGAACAATCACGGGTGCCCTTAGACAGTCAGATTTTGTACAAACCTTTTTTTAATTCTCAGATCCGAAATGGAAGCTTATAACGCCAGGGTCAATGTTTTTCTAAGCATCACATTCATCTTCATAATTACGACTAATTAAGTGTTTACACTCGGCTGTTGATGCAATATATCATCACTACCTTTGTCTCACTGGGCATCCACATATGCGCACAAGCATAGAAGTACTGCTAGGTGCTTCGGCACCAAGACCGAGTTCAGGCTAATGCATTTTCATTTCAGTTCAGTTCGTATAACCTCTGACCTTGCATCAGCCTGTCTCGTTTTCGTTGGTACCTCACTGCACCATCTTCTCAGACAGAAAAAGCGAACGCAGAATACTGAAGATTGACAGCAAAAAAGTAAGTTGAAGAACTATAAAGGAAGACTTCAAATGTAAGAACGGCAGTGAGCCATATCATCTAGTGTCTTCAACCACTGTTTCGGGGGATCTCGTTGGCCCCACCCCGGTAGTCTGACGAAACCTACACGAGCCAGTCCACTGGTTAACGATTTCACGTTTCCCCTCTTTCATCGACTGGCCACCTCGACCCATTTTCTAATCTTCACCTGCCCCACAGAACATTGCACAACCAAGTAGTCGTCCCGCGGGTGCCACTACCGTTTTCATTAATTCCAATTTGACTGATGGCAGTTTGGTGGTAGTGGGAATGAGGATGGTCATTTTGGGATAGTTCAAGATCATTGGTTAGTTTGTTTGTATCAGCTGACGTGGAGATGATCAAGCGGTCAACATCACCACCAGTTAACTTTCCAGTTTGACAGCCCACAGTTCTCAGTGACCGCCTTTCTTAGAAGTATGTGCCTTGTCTCCTCAATATCAAAAGAGCTGAAAGATAAAGTTGTCTTGTTACCACGATGTCAAATGTAGTTGACCAGTCGCAACTTATCTGCATCACTATCGGCTAACGATGTAGCAATTAAATTGCGAGCAACCCATGATTTTCTGTTCCTCACCAAAGTCAACGAGGTCAGGAGTTCTCGCTTCTTGGTCTATGAAAAATCTTCGGATGAATTGTAGTCATAGTCACTGTTCACCTCTGTAAGTTGTTTATGTGGCACACATAGAAGACCAAGCAAATGCACAATTAGAAAGTCGCATTACGAAACTACGATCTCAAAATGGCACAGTCAACTGCTACAGGAGGATGAACACTAGACTTGCGTTCGTCGGCATCAAAACCTCGAGTGACTATGGAAATGCGGACTTTTGAACATGATAAAGGATAGTGTCACATCTAGTTTACCTCACATGATCTTGCTGTCGCCAAGCACTTTATGGAAAACTTTTGAGTTATAGAGAGATCTCACGCAAAATTTCTGATGTTTAAAACCAGTCAAATGACCAAAGATCGGGAGGGATAAACAGCTATTACAAAATAAATCACTAAAGTCATAATCGAGGCATAGGTTGTATTCGGACAGGACCCGTGAAAATAAAAGACATGACAAACACAGGAAGGCTGCAATTATATGAAATAATTCAACATGTGATATCATCACTCAACTCACCATAAAGAAACCATGGAAGCACTGTACAGCTTTCTCATCATTGTTAGGAATCATCAGCAGTGCATATC
>LUCM01005071.1:0-13865 GCA_008360955.1 Fasciolopsis buskii | reverse complement strand
GCTAGGGAGTCCAGCCGCTAAGCAGAAGAACGATTAGGGTTCTCAACCAAAGCCAATGACAAAGACAATGAACCGTTGCAAGCATCGAACATGCTATCGGTGGCGGTATTATAGGTGGGTATGGCGGTCACAGAAATCCGGGTGGAATTGAAGAGGCGGGACTTTGAGTAGTAGCATAATTGCGACTATGCACCCACTCGATACAGTGGGCGGCGCATTCTTGATCATTTCGCACGACCATCAGTGCAGTAAGGAATTATTTTCAGACGTGTAACCCATGGGGAATGATGCAAGGATGCAGCTGGAGAGTCCAGAAACTAAGCAGGAGAGCGATCAGGGATCTCGAACAAAGTCTTTGGTTCAAACAATTACCTGTCTATAAGTCAAAGGGGTTCGCTGAGTGGAGCCTATTTACTAAGATCGATTATTTCTCCACCAACGGAGTAGCAAGATGGTAACAGGATGATTTGTACGTTTGTCACGCAGCGAATTATATTTATTTCACAAGATGCATCACACTAATGCTATTGACAAAAAACATCGTAGATAATACGATCGCAGCATTTAAGTGAATCACACTCGGATTTCATCCTTGCGCAATTATAACTTTTTAAAAAAAAATATGAAAATACTGTGTAGAGGAGTTTGGGAAAATTATGGAAAAAGTGACTAAAATAAACAAAAAGCAAACAGGAATCGCACACAACTAGATAATCAAGGCAAAAATTGGCAGTTACTTTTTAATGCGTGTTTGAAATGCAAGATCAAGCAGAAGTGAGAACAATCCGTGCGACCGTCACCGGTGACGACTTACTTTGATATTGAGCCTGTGCACAGCATCTTCAAAATACGCGGTTCTTCCACCATTTCAGACGAGCCTACTGAGCCAGATTGGCTGTAAACCTCACTGCCCCGATCGCCGAAACCTCGGAGGGAACTGTTTGGAGAATCACTTGGTGATTGGCTGCTGATCGGCGACTCATCTGTCGAATCCCCAAACAAACGAACCATGTAACTATCGAAACGGGATAACTCTTCGTCTCTGGCCGACACATAGCTTCGATCACGTACGAAATTTGCCCACTGTTGTGTCTCGAACAGAGTCATGTAGAAAGGTCGAGAGTGTTTCTCCGCAGCCTCTTTCAAAAAAGCTGCAGAGAAATTTCGAAAAAGAATGAAAGAGTGACTATGAACTCATTTTAGTTTATCGAAAACAGATGTGGTTGTAATAGGTGCAGAAATGTGGTGCAACATAAAAATAAACTAATGATACCGTTTAATGGAGTTCTTATGTTTCAAAACCCAAAATTTTTCGTGCACCGCTTTACAAAACCCACAAAGTGATAGGATTATAAAGAAAACGCAAGGATGAAGAATTACGGATCACGTATCACAGAACACTACAATCACTAACAGAAAAACTAAAGCGTTGCACTGTACAGGAGAATGTGACCATAGGGTTAGAGAAGGTAATCTACCCCGTAGCATTAACCAGTCAGAAGCAGTCACCCGAGGAAGCAACAGCGACCATGTCAAAAGCGCTCCACAACAGACGAGGGCCGCGGTAACAACAAACAGGTGTATCATAGTTAGGTCTCAGACAGACAGCACGACTCCCCCAGGTGAGGACGACAGTTCACATAGTCAATCAGGACAGTCGGACCAACACAGACACATGAAGGTCAAAAAGAAGGAAAGCAATAATAGACCGCTCACGGACAAACCGACCAGAGGATATTCAGCTAGTCAGAATATGGATCTCGCTTGAGTGTGGCTTGGAAAAGAACAATATGCACGATCGAGTAAGGCCTGGGAGCTGTAACTTGTTTCGTTGTGTGATAAACATTTGCCTTTTTGAAACAGCATGTTTAAATATTGCTCTCCTCGTGTATGCTGATTGGCGAGACAGTTAGTGGTTGAAAGATGGATAGACGAGGTCAATCTCGGAGGAAATTAAAAAAAATCGGTGGGTTGTCCGGAGTCCTACGAGCTGAACAGTCGCATTGACGTCTACGAGACCCCTTCACGTATTGGCTGCACACAATACGCGATATGGATTAATAGCATAGCCATTCTTTTGTCACTGTCGCGCTTGGTACCAATGGCCCCAAGTTCTACCTACTATTCTTTTTCTCTTGGCCTCTGAGTAGGCGATGGTATGAAGTCGCAACCAAAATCAAGGTCCACTAGCGCAGGGTTAATCAATATCAAAAATTACTGAAATGGTCGGGCTTACTGATGTTTATGTGGATAAAGTGGGAAAGATCTCAACCGTTTGGACCATACACAGTCGCTCTACCAACAATGGTCAACTGAATTGGGCGTATGCTACTCTAAACAAAGTCAGAAATTTGAGTCTCAGATCTGCACGAACTTCGGTGATAGACGTCAACTTGTTGGCACCCGTCTTGATATCACAGCTGATTTATGGAGATCTTATGGTTCTAAGCAACTCCAAGTTTGAGCGTCATAACATCCTGTCTTGCCCACCAGTGCGGCGAGTGATACATGCAACAGAGTCCCTTCCACCGTGAACGTGATTAAAACTCGGTATTTTTTCTCACTTTCAGTGGTTATGATGTGAAAGCACATTAATTGTGAATTTCGATAGTTTTATTAAGCAGCAAGTGATGATGCCAATGGCCTAACCTGTTAACTGATTCGCTTGGAAGCGTAATGTTTAACTGATTTCAAGGACTAGCTTGTGAAATTTCCGATTAATGATCGCCAACCAGGAAGAAGTTAATTGTCGAGTGTTCTCAGTACCACGAGAAAATCGCGAACACAATTAAGAACCACAACGGAGATTTGTGGCTTATAAATGGACTGGCTATCTATGCACAGTTCTGCACGAAAAGCCGGTTACGGTTGTACTGGAAAGTCAGATGAGAAAGTATGTAAAGGAAACACGATGAACTGAAGAATAATCTGACCTGGTGCGTTAAAGAGGACATCCTTCTCGGCTTGTCTGACCGGGATAAGAAAGTGTTGGTACCCTTTAAGTAACTGGGCCATAAAGTGCATGAATGCGTTCTTGATTTGCAGTCCAATAGTAGCCTAGAACAATGGGCAAAGAAAAACATGAAAGACTCATTCACCCAAACAATAATTCGTCAATTAGGTGCGGGCGGTGTGTGCAGATAGTTCGAACGGTGCAAATACTACGCTCAGGGCACAAGGTGCAGTTGTTGCGGAGAGCGATTTAGAAAAATAAACGATTTGTGAGAGGACCCGACTGAGAACATTTTAGTGAAAACAGAGGAAATAGCTGGCAAAATGTCACCAAAAATGGGTTTTGATTATCACCATAAAATGTGTGGTGAGGAGTGACGCAGGAGGATTGAAAAATTTGCGATTGTATGACGGACAAAGATAGAAAAAACCAGTGTTCTTGGTCACAGTTAGGACAAAGAACTGATCCACGTTGTCTTCCGAACAGCGCAAATGTGGTTTAGAGAATAATCTACCGTTACCGATTAGCCATTCGATAAAGCTCGCAAAAGATGCGGAATGAAGTCACAGACCATCATGACCAATGATGAGCAAGATTGCATTCCCGAATTTGGCCGATTAATTAGACAAACTGAAACCTAATGAAGACTATTGAATTTTTAAGTCTGACTGAAAAACTCGGCTACCGCGAAAGTATACTATTGTCCTCATGGTTGCAGGGTTGACCTATCACATTTTAACCGTGAAGAGAAATATATTTCCAAAAGTTCTTATTTGCTTCCAAATTGAATTGGGAAACACCAGGAAAATAAACAATCGTATAGGAAAGGTTCCCTTCACATGGTCATCGTATTAACGGCAGATTTTGCACCACGAAAATGTGAAACCCTACTGAATTAATTGCATCGATAAGAGACTAAATTTTGATCTTGGTTAAGAAAAGCTAGGGGATGTAGATACGTTTTGCAATCTTTGCAGTACACCTGACGTGGTGCTTGTATTTCAGATGAAATATCTTCGGGAGCATAGGCTTTTGACAAATTGAAGTACCCATGGAGTCGACGCAACTTCCAGGTATGGACCAAAGGTCGGTTTTACGCTGAAGAAGTGAGGTCGACCTAGGTATACGTTTCAAAAGTTCGATCACTGAGAGTAGCAAGCGTGCGAAGACTGTCGGTATTTTAATATCGATGGTTTTATGGTGATGGTAGGATATGGTTAGATTTTCTCTTTGGAGGTTAGGCAAAAGGTATTGGGACCATACGGGAATCTTTAGGAGTGAATGCAGATAGATTAAGGTGTTTCGAGCATATGTTACGCAGAAAGCCAACCTCGCTGTGCACTATTCTGTGAGGCAGATAATGGTTGGAAGATGGGTGAAAATGGTCAGTCCATGCATTGAAAAATGGGTTTGAAAATTTTACCCAATGTACTATTCTCAGAAGTCCGGATTGAAATGTTGGATTAGGGTCCATGAGATCACCCTCAAACTAAGTGACGTGTCTCGGTTGGTGGCTTTCTTGTATTCGAAGTCTTTTCTGTACTATATAATCCCATAACTTATTATACCGTAGTTGATCCTTTGCTCTCGTGCTGGCATCGAAAACCAGATAATGTTGGTTAATAGATGTAAAACTTGGTGGAACTTATCGACCGTTAGCTGCGCTCAGATTTACGACGCCCACTACGCGAGGGGAGAGGGAATGGGCAACCATGACCCTGGCGTGGAACCACCACGTCAGATGTGATAACAATCCGGGAGAAAGCGAATCATCAATCTGTTATAAAACAGTATAGACAATTCGGAATGACAACCATTGTGAACAACAATCCAACATCAAATCTGACGATCAACACGAGGACGACCGAACGGGAACCTTGGGTGTGAATTCTGATGTTTCGTTCAGCGTTCATGGATTCTACTTGCTCTTGTTACTAATGAAATAAGCTATTCATCAATTGCGAGAAAGTAATCTAATTTGCACACCTTGAAATTGCTAATGAAAGCCCCAAATACCTCGAATGAGCTGGATTCAGCACGATGTTTTCAACAACGACTCATTTTACGACATTGGTTTTGATATGGTCTAAAGAATCTCATTCAGAGCACATGAAAACCGTCAGAATAGTTTATGTAGGACATTCTTTTCGGACGCATGAATTCCGTACGAAGGCTCGATCTTTCTGAAGTTGGAAAATGTGAACCAATGGTTGAATTTCAGGGAAACTGTGAAACAACAGGAGGGAGGTGACGAGAAATGGTGCAGAATAAGTTATCAAATTCTTATTGAGTCCGGGGCCCTTGTTCAGTGTTAAAACCATTGGCCCTAACTTCTTGCCTTCCACTGGCCGAATGTACGCCAGACGATTTTTGCATCAGGATAATGGGTCTGATTTTCGAAATAAGTCCAATGATTTCCACGTATAAAACACTGCATTGTGCCATGCAAAATTACGAATGTTTGCTGGAATTGAAACGGCCCGAATTGATAGCGACAGTCTTTTATTTATGATGAGCTTCTGACAAACAGAGCATTTTAACCTATTGATCTATTACTTCTGACTCAATCGCTATCCTTTATTGATTGGACCGTTTCTAGCCCCCAAGTCTTAAGTTATGATTCCCCTCGAACAATGTCGGGACAACAGGCCTTAGGTGTCCGTTAGTCGGCCCACGGCAGCATACTGTAGCGGCCCAAACGTGCGTGCATGAAGCAACCTTGAGATCTGAGACGTGGTCGTGTTATTGGTGAACTTGCCGAGGAAAGTCAAAGCCGCATTTAACACCGGCCCGAGTTTCAGGGAAGCACCAACTTGGAGGACTAACGGGTAAAAAAGAACAAAACATATTCGAGAGTAAACAGATTATTCCGATGAGAATGAAGCTGTAATGGGATAAAGTGAGATGGGAACTTGCACAAATGATGCGAGTGAGTGAGTGAGTGAGCACCAGTCCTGGATAAACGGATGAACATAATACGATGTTGCTGTCAGTGGCAACGACGACGACAACAACAGCAACGACATTAGCAACACAAGTTCACGTGATGAGGCAAACAACAAAGCTGTGACTGACACTTCACACGTGCACAACAAAGATAGAGTTCGAACACGGGTTAAGACTAGTCCAGATGAAAATAACCCACCATCTCAGCGAACTCCCTTAACCATTCCTGCTGCATAAAGGATAAAAAGGGCAAAAATTGGAATGCGCAGAGCGTTAATCAAGATGAGAATAAAAATGCCCAGATGGACAAAATTTGTCTAAATATATGGTTTAAGTCAAGTATATCAAAGACCCCATAAACCGAGGCATGATACGAAATGGAACACGAGATGTTATAAAATTTGAAAGAAGACTGCACTTGTCAGGCAGAAAACAGAATATCCCTTTCAACGATGCGGATGAGCTAATAAACATTTGGCGAGATATGAGAATGAAACGGACGCGAGGGAGTAACTCATGCATTGAATTAAATATAACAACAATAATGACGAATAAAAGAGAAGCAAAAATCATGGGAATTTCACCTAGTCTTCCAACCACCAAAACCACGGGATAGTTTTTCTAATTATGCTATATTTATGGGACAAGTGAATACGGTTTAAGGGGGGGGGCGAATACCAGGAGTAACTTCAACGCGGTAGGGCAAAACAACGCCACCATAGCCCAGTAGCAAATTACAAAACTAAGTTGTCGAATGCTCAGCTGAGTTCAAAAAGATGCCGTCCAAACAACAAATACAGACGGGCAACGACCATCAATGTTGGTTGCTTCGCGGATCGCGATCAGGCAGAGTGAAGTCACGTTCACGATTAATTGCTACTACAGAAACATAACAGAGAAAGAATGTCCGTTGGCGCCCAACACAGTGGACCAAAGAAACGGATGCATGGAATAGGATGTGGTGAGCTCCTGCAAATATTCAGGAGTCGGACGTTAATTCCATTCGATACGAACCGTTTTCTGATCCATAATATCTGGGCGACATTCACGTTTTTATAGCGCATGTGTTCTATGGGGTGCAAAATGAGATCGTACAACGAAGCTTCGAGCATTTTGTACGTGGACCATATTGACCATCTACAGATTAAGTGGTCACATTGCATCCACCAAAGAGCTTCCCCTATCCAACTGTCTAGAGCAGATTATCTCTGTGTACCATCCAGTGTCAACCAGGTGAATTCATGAGCTCTGATCGGCGAGTAACTAAAATGATCCGTAAACAAAATAAGAAACCCTTCGAGATGGCTTCACGGCTACGGCGACTTAACCCAGACGGTGGTACATCGTGAGTGATATCCGTATTTGCGTTGAAAGTAAAGGTATCTGGAATGCCAGCGAAAAAAAAGCGGACGCGAATAAGGAAACAAATTGGTTGCCAAGCGACACAAGCATTATCGGCCGAATGTCCCGTGAAATAACCATAAAGAATACTTACTCGACGCTCTAGTACAGTCAATTCGCTATTTGCCAGTTGAGAACCAGCCTGACTGAACATACATTGAAATAGAACATTTGTTGTTTGTCGTGATCTCGATGGTCGAAGTGCTTTGATCCGGGCGAACAGTTTTGACAGGGTATTTTTCAACTGTTTCAACGGTTTCTGTGGACAGCGAAAAAAGTTGAATTAAAAAAATGTAAGGTCCGATTGAACCTACGAATAAAATAATCGACCGTTAAGAACTGGGGGAGAAAAGTAAGCTATCCAAATGAAAACAAGAGTTGAGAGCCGCTGAATTTCAGAGATAGGATGAATAAAAAGTCAACGACGAATTATAAGTGAGCAAAAGTACGCTTAAACACGATGAAGTTTCCCTCAAATAAGCATTAAGCGATCAACAAGTGGTTCATGTAACACACCATTTCAAGTGGCAAAGGTGAAAAAAACATTTGACACTGCTCTGATATCTGCTGGGGTCAGATGTAAATAACACGCATAAAGCCCGTCATGTTCCCCAAAATGAAAACTCGAGTAAAACAACGTCTAAGGAGTTTATTGATTTAATATCTTTTTATTACATGCTCTATGCATGAATGCAGTCGAAAGAGCATGCATCATTACCGCTAAGGGCTACTGCGTGCGGATCGGGAATAGGCAGACATAACGAAAACATGGAGTCGCATACAGCCACCGTGATCTCAGTAGGTCAGACACGATGTACCGACTACTGCCTACCACCGATTACTTCGACATAAGAGATTGTTTGTGCACTTCGGATAAGAAAACTTACTCGATGTCTTCAGATTCTGGATGAAAGATTGACCGCTAAATTAGTGGTTGATCGTAAATGGGCTCATTTGTACCAAATAAGCAGCCGTCGACAAGCACTGCCAGAGTGGACCATGCAGTTGGTCTTTCTCTGCCAAGCATTTTTCCAACTGAATCCCACAAGTCTATAAATGGCACCCTGAAGTTGCAAATGTGACTGGACATCACTACGTAGAGTTTTGAACTTTAATTTCCTTTTGAAACACCCCATTTCAACCAAAATTTATTATCCTAGCTCTCCGGTCACTACCTCCTCTGGAATTTCGAGTATACATACATAAAATACAACTACGCCCACGTCTACATGAACACAAACTAGCCTTACAACGGGCTGATCCACGCTCACAGGTTTGGAACCATTGCGCACAGAAAGGACATGAAATCAAGATCGGCAACGTAAAAGTGGGTGCCGGAGAAAAAACATCATGCACTCTGGCAAAACCAATCAACACTAGCGTCACAAGATGGAGAAACGAATAGACGTACAACATAACAGAACCTGTGGAATGAGCCATTCAATTCACATATTGTTTCACTTAGGCTCGACAACGAGTCCTAGTTTGGATCAAAATGTCATAATAAACATTGTATAACTTAGTGTAAGCCTTCAAATGTTTTCCTCCAATGTATATACATATAATGTAAGATGGATGTAGAAGTCAAGACCCATTTTATTGACGGATACTGAATCTTCCTTTTGGAACTACTAAGGCAATTAGCATGCAACAAATAGTGATTTCTGCTGCATGTGAAAAATGATTTACATGCAATTTTTGGAATTTTATAACCATCTGAAAATGGAAAGCAAAGAACTGCATTGTTTGGGTAGGGGAGAAAATTGGCCTCGGGTTCAAAGAAAACAGTAAACTTCAGAGTGACAATGGTCTGCAAGATCGCAATGCCAAAGGTGGTTCAGGTACAGTTAGACAATCGCGTTGGAGACCACGAGTTCCCCCCCCCATCTTCCCAAAAGATAATTACAGACAGCAGATGATATGGCTGGGTGCCACAGCCAGCGATGTTCTCGCATATGAAATCTTTTCGTTTCTATGCAGTTGTTCAACTGTTTATTTTCGCAGTCGATCATCAATTGATTCGCGTTCTTTTTATCTTTCGAGTTGATCATGCTGTGAGGCAGCAACCAAAATCGAAGTACGTTGGCTCAAGGTTGGTGGTTATACAACCTGAACTGTATATTTAATTGTGAATGATATAATGTTAATAACAGCGTTGTTGGTAGATGTAATGCGCCAACGTTTCGACTATCGTGGGTAGTCTTATTCAAGGCAAGTTTTATAATCAAAACCAATACATGGCACATCGATTTTTCGATACACTCCTTATAGCATTTGGTCCTGAACTGTATATTAATCATTCCACAGTTCACAAGTACATGAAGAAGTTGGGATTCCTAGGCAAACCTGATGCCTGGGTTCCACATAGACCAAAAAGGATTCATTTGACGACACGCGTGAACAAGTGATAAATCCATTAAATTTAACAAGAACGGTTCATTAGTGAAGTGATTCACACAAAAAACGACAAGAAATGAGTCGTTTTCAATCATAAGATGCGCAGACGGTCTTGGCCTCTCTATGGCAATTCGTCTCAGACAAAATGGAAAGAAGTCCATAAAATCATGCCCACAGTATGGCGGAATTCAAAAAGGTCGTTTTTTGCTCCCATCAAGAAATGAAGCAATCAATTCAGAGCTGTATGTCTGCAACTTGGTAGTTTGCAATAACTCACAATCTGGATACGTACAAATCTTATTAATCGTAAAGGTGTTGTGTTGCATCATGACAGTGCGAGATCACATATAAGTGTGACCGACTGTCCAAAACTCCGATCTGTTTGCAGAATGTTATCAGAACTTTGGTTGGCGAGGGTTACAATGCGAGAAAAGCAAAAAAGAGAACAAGACATTGCGCAGTTTGTTACACAAATGGTTGGTCCTCCATTGTTCATTTCCACACCACAGGCTATCTATGGGGGGCCAGGGCTCCGTAAGCGTACCCAATGCTTGCTACTTATCGAACCATGAAAGATTGGCTAGATGTGGGCTTGAAATAGGCAAAAATGATCCGTGTCAAAAGTAAAACAGATCGATAAATTCAGGAATGGAAGGTGTAATGATCAATTTCTAATTCCGGTGACGATAAACTCTAGGGAAAAATCGTTGCCGAAGCGAATAAAGGCTGCACTGTTTGAACGCGCATAGTGAGGACCGCCGGAAGTTTGATCATTTTCCGTTGCGCCATTGTAGTATCCTTCGAAAGAGCTTAAAAAGGTGTTGGGCACAAAGGAGATGTATTTACCAACGTGCCGATAATTGCTTGGGTCACACAAATATCGAATTATGCCGAGATCACGCATATATGATAACTACGCACATGAACTTGGTACTTGATCTCAGTGTGTGTAAACAGGGTTTCGCGGTTTAGTGACCGTCCGATCTCATATGGTTTGTTTTACTAGTTCATCGTGTATATTTTACCAGCCGATACTCCAAGCACAGTTGAACCGTGCGGAACATTCTACGTGATCCTTCTATGAACACAGCAGGACGAAACACACAATCAGGATGTAGATGGACAGCACTTCTCGATCTAGGAGCTTGGGTAAGTTTTGGTTGTTGCTTGATGGCCAATAGACGACCCAGTCTTTCCAGAACCAAGGGAGCTATGGAAGCCGATTACCAGCACTATGGGAACACATCACTTCAAACGTTGAACGAATACACATATTCGAATATTCACAACGGACATTTTCATCATCTGTGGTGCTCCCGCGAATGCAAAAGGTTGATTTTCTACTCTTGTTGGTGAATGAAAATCAGCTGCCGTTTGATATACGAGCCTTGTTTCAATCAAAGCAGTATGGTTATCGCTCCCAAACATCTCCAATGGCACCATGCGCAATAAAGACCTCGCGGAATTTGTGCACGCGTAAAGGATGTAGCGAAAAGGCGATAAATATGTAGTTAATTATTCTCAGGAAGGCATAAAGTGGTCATTCAGGGTTAAGAGGAAATTGATGGAGAATGTGAGTGAATACCTGGAGTAGTGCGTGCCTATAGACATAGATGCGCAAAACAGCACTGCAGATTACTCCGTCGTTTAAAAGAACCTGGGCTGTAGCAAAACCCACGTAATTCATGGCTAAAATTGCAACTGTTGTCAGAATTCGTGCTTCAACCACGGAAGTATATTTTCTTTTTAACTTTTACTTGCTTTAGTAACGAAGCCACAATGTATACCATTTTCAGGAACGGGATCGCTGCCAAGTGAGGAATTTGACCGGAGGAGGAAAGATTCGGACGCGTGACTTGTAGGTTGACACGCCAGGACTTTGGAAACCCCACCGGTTCAAGGCTTCACTATACGGAAGGGAGATGAACCGGCAATCGTGACCCTGGAACTTGGAGCGGTGCAGAGCCGCATAATGTCTCATTAGGTCAGGCGTGGTAACGAGTCCAGGTTATGAAGCCACGTGACTGAATCATACAGGTCACACGTGAGGCACATGTTTGCGCCAGACGTCGCTCGATAATGCATTTATTCCATCGCAGGTCACGGCAGCAGAAAAACCGGCTCGAAACCGCTAAACGATGGAAACCCCTGAGGTAGCACATTCTTTAGAAGTTCAGAATTGGTATATTAGTATTTGTACGGATTTTGGTGTATCCAGATTTTCCACTTTTAAGTCAAAAGTTTTGCATTCACTTTTTCATCGTAATACGGGGGAGGGGGAGAAATCATAAAAGACAAAAATGATTAGTTATGAGTAACCCCAATGCAGTCGCAGCATCAGTAAGATTGCCTGAAGTGATCGCGTGGGCAACGCTGAAGTCAGGGATCTAATAGCGTGGACCGGTTAAGAGAATCCTCTATCAAAACCAATCGAACTTAGCTCACTTCCTTGTTCGGGTCACATGTTGCTAGTACGGCGATCGTTTTTCTTCCCACCTATGTAGATCCACTCCCTGTTCCCTCTGCACATTCATTTTCTATGGTAGTGTGCAACAAGGTGAGAACGGCAGCGATCAGTGGAGCTTGCCCTGCTGATTCACGCTGATGATGATGATACTCCCGATCGGTTAGAATTTGAGGAAATGCGTAACAGTTGAGTTTTAAGATTTATTACGACGAGGGAATAAAGAATGGCAAGTGAAACGTTCTAAGACATGAGAGAGAGGTATTTGAAAGATTGTAATGGAGAGAATGAGTAGAATCCAAAATAATCCTATATGTATAGGTCTTACGCAGACAAGTGAAAATTCCGCATTGCGGCGAATGGTTCTCCCAGTATCAGGGGATTTATACCAGTGATAACGGACAGACCCTGACGAAGGATTCCGGAATCATTGTTTTAGCAAACCAGTCAAAATGACAGAACAAGAGCAATGAGAAAAGGGCAAATATAAACTGGACGATGAAAAGAGAGAGGCATGAATCGAAAAAAAAACTTTTGACCAACCTTGGGTAAACTTTTCGCATCCAGTACTGGTTGACCAGCGCAGCTGGGCTCGGGTAGTTTGAAGTTTTTCGTATCCACATCGACATAGGTTACGCCCCCGCCGGGTGGAAGACGAAAGAAGTCGAAAAACCTCGAGTCTACACCAATCAGATAGGGCGAAGGTGACTGGATCACATGAATGCAACCGATGTAGATAAACGGTATATAGACGACTGTCCAGCGCAGTGGAAAGATCATCTGTCAGGGAAGAGGCAAAACGATTTCATGCTCATAACAAAGGGAAGGGTCGTCAACATGTTGTTTATCCGTCACATCCGATTCACGCAAACAACGAATGGTCGATTAGCAACGACGCATCGGATTGAAAAAAAACAAACTTAGAGTACTGATTACGTTAGTGAAACAGACATTTAAATCGTAACTTGACCGATCGGTTGGATCTTCAGGTTTGACTTACAGGACATCAGACACAACAAACCCTGTGGTTACACATACAGCCGTTCGCTAGCTTCAACTAAACGAAATGATATCAGGGCCCAACATAACTGTTCTGTTGTACCGACCAAAAGTGGTATTCGCAAGTAAAAACGAAGAGAGTGCGCTTGACCGGGATGCAATGCCATAAGCGAATTACTAAGGAACGTAAATAGACGCGAGGCAAATGAATCACAATCAAAAGCAAATTTAAATTACCAATGAAATTTTATACAGTAACAAACGGAGAAGCATCTCGTAAATTCGCTTTAAATCTCGCAAATCCAAGAGGGCGAATGGAAGAGCCACCAAAAAACGTCAATGATAATTCGTGTTTATGGGCAGTGGTGAGTAAATGACGGAAACATTCATGCAACATGCGCCCAACACTTAGCTTTGGTGGATGCCACCACCTGGGACTCGAAGAAGTCTCCAGGTATCGCCAAAGGGAACGGTCATCACTTCGGTGGTTCAGCCTCACTTAATAAGTGGCCGCGAACAAACAGAGACAGTACCAACGACCTAGCGGGCTTTCGCCTGGCAACTATCAATTCTAAAGAATACTGGAGTCTGCTGGTGGCATTGCGATGTAGCAGGTGGGATGCCATATATATACATATATATATATATTATATTATATTATATTATATTATATTATATTATATTATATTATATATATATATATAT
>LUCM01005069.1:0-19075 GCA_008360955.1 Fasciolopsis buskii | reverse complement strand
CTTTCAGGCATCATTGGATGTTCGGCTTGAGATAAGCCATCCTGTATAGCTCGTTGGATCATGGAGGCACGCAAGCCGTCACACCACGTCAAGGTATAGTCTCGTTGTGACAATTCAGATAAAATTTAAAAAACTCTATAGAAGCAATAAATGAACAACTACGTGGAGTTTTTTCTGCGATTATCAGCCGACATGTGCCAAAACCATTTCAGAAATAAATCGCCCCATTCCAGCTATTTCAAAAGTTCAAGGACAAGCTGAGAAATGGAAAACTTACTTGGATATAAAGCAGATTTAGCTGCACTGGATCACGCGTATCGACATTTTGATCGGAATAGAAATATTTTCGGCGTAGAAACAATATATCGGATTCTTCTACACCGTGTTGCCGTAATGTTTTACCAGGAGCAAGCCAATTCACTAAAAGAAAAGCGTGAATACGCGGGATTTAAACAACATCACAAGTAGCAATCACAAGAAACCGCACAAAAAGAGCCTCGTAAGATTTTTTTATTTATCGTTATTACGAAGACATCGTCACAATGAGATCAAACCTTGACGGTGCGTGACAAAGTGGTCGACTCCGTGATCTACCAACCTATACGAGTTGTTTAATCTGAAACCGACGACTCCATCATGTGAGAGGACGTCAATGAATAGAGTCTCCTAGTCTACCAGTTCGGGGGATCGGTTTGACCTGGCAACTCAATCGATAAAACCCGTTGGGGAATAACTGATTCAAACATAAGTTTCCGTTCGGTCAGTCGCCAATCGCCTAACAGTCAGGTCCTCACTTGAACTAAAGGCTTTGGGTGAGAAAATTATTCGTTCTTCTGCTTGGCAGACGGACTCCTTAGCAGTATCCGCAAACCATATCTCGTAAGCTGTACGGTTAGCATTCGATACTACATCGATCGTCCCACATGACAACCACGACCGCACTGACCAGGGTGAGCAGTGATAAGCAGGCTGGTGTTCCGAATTTCTTAAGCCAAATTTTGTCTTCAATTCCCGAAAGTCCTCCTTTGCTATATATAACCATAACGAGCTCTTACGTAACATATCTGAAGAAGCTTCTTCATGAGTGCTTCGATCATATTCCCTTTATGGGTCACACTTTTGCATTAAAGATCTTGGTGTGGGCAACCACGAAGTGCCGTTCAAACAGAACACTCGAGCATCCCTTTTGTAGAGACTTGCCAACGTTCGTTCTTTCAATATACGGATCATGGTGGATATCACGAATGACCGCGGCGTTGTACACCTTTACCAAGACTCGTCTGAAGCATGAGAGTGGCGAAAGCGGCAGGACCTAAAGCCGTTTGGGACCCTCGTACGAAGAAGGGAATAAGCCAGCAATCATGACCTCGAAACTTAGAGTGGAATTGTGTAAGGTCTTATTAGGTCAAGTGTGGGAACGAGCCATTTACCACCAGTGACCGGCAAATCAGAAATTTGAACCTGACTTTTTGGAGTGACATGCGCTTAATCCACTTGTCCATTGCCTTCTTCGAGGAAAAGGTGTTCAAGTTTCTATCCACATTTTAAATAACCTTGCGTGTATGTCACCACAGGAAATCCTGACTTCTAAAAAACAGTCGTGACCAGTGCATCCTCTGCATTTATTTACACTTCATCAAGCATATGCTTTATTGCTGACCATTGGATACTTGTCACTATTTCTCCCAAACTGACACCCGTTAATTCCTATGTTTACCCAATCGCTCTCATCCCACTGAATCAACGCCCTCCGGTCCCAAACTGACAGAGCGCGTTGTATTTAGTGGCTTACGTTTTCTTGATGATTCTTTTCAATTTTTTAAGTTTCACAGATCCACTTTGGGTTCTGTGGCCTCCATTGTTCATGATAAGGGTGAGCTTGAAATGTATCGACAATATGTTTGTGTCTTCCTAGACAGTTTATCTAGATTCGATTCTGTTGAATGGTCTCTCCTATTTCACAAACAGGAAAACTCCATTACCCCAGGCCCTTGTTACTATGGCTATCTGATTAATTTAACAACAACGCAATGCACACGAGCGAGTGAGAAAACAGCAAAGCTTAGAAATGTTTCAGGTTTCCTTTCTTCTCGCGTTTGTTTTCCACGTACATTAACGGCTTATTGATTAATTTCTCTATTCACTTATAGAAATGATGTTGCGTTCTGTCACACCTTTACAGCAATGCATACAGCATACATGTACACTCCGAATTGGTATGTCTCACCAGAATCGAATCTGTAGCATCGGGAGTGTGCATGAGAACTCTTTGTCGAAGAGTCCACAGAAGAACCACAACTGTGATTCGTTGATAATTCTTTGTCAGTTGGGCTGAGTCAACCTCAGAAACGAGGGCAGAATGCCCCAGATTATATATATATATATATATATATATATATATATATATATATATATATATATATATATATATATATATATATATATATATATATATATATATATATGCAACCTCGACCTGGCCGAAATTCGGTCTGCTGTCCGCGGATATTACTCCCGTGAATCGGTGTCAAACGGCGCAGCATTACCGAAGTTAAAACCTTAGTAACCACTGGAATTAAACTAATCCCACGATGATTGCTGCAGTCACTCCGTGTGCCCGGTTCGCTCTCATACAGTGTCCCGGGTGATTCTTAATCTGACATCTCCCATACTCTCATGCTTTATCAGCCTCTGAATCTCTGCTTGTCCAATGTGTGCAATCTCATAAAGGCTAGTCAACAGATGTACCTAATGCTGACAGTGAACTAATCGGCGACTGATGCCTGGGCAGCGTAATTCAACTAACTGCACCTAATCTCTAGTCAAGATGTTTCCCACGAACATCAGAAGACGAGGCAACTCAAGCTGTGCATCAATGCGGTGCAAGAATAGTCTTGAGTTGTGAGGATGAGGATGGATCCCGGTTAACAGTAGCCTGTGTGCCGTGAGACTACAGGGATTAGTCAGAATCCGGAAGGATAGTTGTGTTAAATGTAATCTGTTTGTCATCTCGGCATACGCACTGACAGACTAGAGCGCTCTAATTCCACAGGTAGTCCGAGGCAGATCGACCACACCGTAATAAGCTAACGTTGGAGGGGTTTTGTCCAGGAATGTAGATCGTATCGGACCATGTACTTCAAATCGGACCACCAACTAGTTTTACTACGATTTTTGTCGCAGCTCACCGGCCGTCGACGCAGACCACAAACCCGGTTGGCCGTCGAACATGTCTCATTCGGCTGCTCCCAACAGCTAGGAACAGAAACTACCAGACGAACCAAGAACCTCAACGAACAGCAATGTAGATGAGCGTTAGGATCAAACCAAGCAGACGTTGCTTTCAGCAGCAGGTTTCGTCCGTAGTCCTAGATTTAGCGTTCATCAAAGACACCAGATCTTGCGAGGATCGCTGGGCCTAATGCAGCAAAAACGCCAGCTCCCTAACTGCAACGAAATGAATAAGATGCGTTGACAGTTGCAGCGTCAGTTGACGATAAGCCCTAAGAATGACCGTGAAAAATGATGAGTTAAGATAGCCAAACAAATGGAATTAACAGCCACTTCAGGTAACAGTCAAAGACTATTGAAGCTCATACGTGACACCGGTGGGTGGCGAACCTCGGCTAGTGAAGTCGTGTGCGATAAAAATGGAGAGCTCATTCATGAAAGACAACGAAAGCTGGACCGTTGGACTGAACTCCTCAAGGAGCAGTTTAGCTGACCGCATGCTAATGTAGTTAGTCTGATGTGTGCAGCTGCGAATTCTTGGGAGGACTACCTTGAACCCCAACACAAGTAGAGTTAGAGTCGGATACATTTCAGCAAGAAGTATAAATTATTCCATATGATTAAAGAACTCACGCTCATCATCCGTATGAAGTTTCTGTTTCATCCGTTCAAGTTTATCTTGATCCTTCGCCATGCTTTTCGCTTTGCGCAATGTGAGGGTTTTCATTCGTTCTTCTTCGTCCATGGGTCGTATCAGCGAGTACTCCTCGTAATTTGTTATTCCTAATTAAAGTGAAAGTATGAATTAACTCGTCTCCGTAATCGGATGTCCACTACTGATGTGGTTACCAAGTGCCATTTAAATAAACCTTGCTGAAATATAGTTTCTGCTGACAGAACAAGCTGGTAGGAATAACTGTAAAGTTGAAGTGCCTACGCTCCGAAATTTGTCAGCGGATATTCGCAGTGACTGTAAGCCCGACCGAGTCCGAGACCGGCCTGCTTCCAACCTGTAAATGACTCACGACGGAAAATAACACTCAAGAGCAGTCTGAAAGCAAGTACCCAGGAGGAGGTTACTTACATTATAAATCGATACAATCACCGAATCACAGGAAATTTTCGGAGCTTTGCTTTTTGTTTCATGTTATATCGAGGAGCTTTACTGATTCTAATACTAAAATCCTATCACCATTCTCGAAAAAACGTGATAACTTATTCTGCCCACCAGCCTCTTCACTTAGACATCGTCTAAAAGTTCGTTCAGCAAGTGAGCATTTGGTGTTTTACGATGCAGGTGCTTAACTGAAACGGAAAGTCCCGTAGCCGCTAAGGGCTGCCACACGAACAGAATGCAATCAATCATCGTGACCCTGAAATTCGATGGAGCACAACACACGTAAGGTCAGCGCAAAAAGCTCCGTTGCGAGACCCAATCTCACCGCGTCGAAGACGCTAGGTTGCTGTCCAAAATCCAATGTCTTCGAAGCAGTTTTCACGTCTAATAGAAACGAGACACCTTGACGTGGTGTGACGGCTTGCGTGCCTCCATGATCCAACGAGCTATACAGGATGGCTTATCTCAAGCCGAACATCCAATGATGCCTGAAAGCTCAATGGGTAGAGTCCTGACGAAGTAGTCTCCTGGTCCTCCAAGTTGGGGGTTGATCTGAGTTAGCAGCTCAGTCGGAAAAACGAGTGAAAGACATTGATCCAAGTAGATGGGCTCCCACTCAGCTATTCCCCGCTGCCTTGCGGTGAGGTTCTTGTCAGAACCAAAGGCTTTAGTTGAGAATCCTAATCGTTCTTCTGCTTAGCGGCTGGACTCCCTAGCAGTACCCGTCCATCAATCCCCATGAGTTACACGCCTACAAATAATTCTATACTGCATCGGTCGTCGCGCAGGATAATCAGGACCGCGCTGNGACGACGTCGTGCGTCCGTTCGAATTTGCAGACCATGCTTGGCGTGCACTAGACAAACATTCGAGGACTGTAGGTCGATTTGGCATGCGCACTGCACCTCCAAACTCTAAAGTGCTGTTGCAGGACTGGACGTCAGTAACCCCGAACGTGATACTGGAGTACTAGGAACTAAAGATTGGGGACCGTTTCACTTGCCTTGGTAGCCGCGTGTCGATCAATGGTAGTACAGCAGTAGAGGTGAGCACGCGTGTATCGAAGGCTCGAGCGGCTTACGCTGGACTGACTCACTTGTGACGTCGGCCTGATATTTCACTGAAGTTGAAGGTTTGTGTACACTGTGCCACAGTGCGTTCAGTTCTGTTGTATGGTTGCGAGGTATGGAGTATGCGCGTCGGAGATGTTCGTCGCCTGGAGGTTTTCGACCACCGATGTCTACGTTGGTTGGGTCACGTTTTGCGTATGGCAAACACTCCTCTACTACACCGCGCCCTATTTTCCATTCCTCCCACTGAGTGGTACAAGCGAAATGAAGGTCAGTAGATGACATGGCAACATGGCATGATAAAATGCACAGCGAACTTGAGTAAAGTTGGTGTCTCGCGTCTCCGCGGTTGGGGGTCCGGACGATCATTGAACTACCTGGCTGGAGACACCGAAGAATATGGCTGCGAACCGTGAACAGCGCTGATCGTGGTGTTATTCTCCGTCGAATTAGAATGATTAAAATTATATCTGCAGAGTTAGGCTGCATTCTATGGGTTGGTCACTACGGTGTTCTTTTCTTCCGTCTGCGTAGGTCCAATCCGTGTTTCCCTTGGGTATTCACTTTTTCTATAGCAACGTGTAACTTTGGGAAAAACGCAGTGGTCAGTGAAGCTTGTTCCACTGTTTAACACTGAACGGTGATGATGGCGGCGAATCGAAAACTGTCTCGGGCACCAGATAATCAGCAGAGAATTGCCCCACGAGCAGTATGGATGTAAAACTAACCTGAGCAATTTTCTCATGGTTTTCACAGCAGAATTTATCATCTTTCTTGCAAATCGGGACACCAGTTCCTAAGACGCTTGTAATCCTGCATGTACAATCTCCAGCTGCGCACAGAACGTAATTCATCCGCCCCCAATGTTCGCTTGAATCCTGGCCATGTAGGAACGAAAATAACCGCACAGAAAGCACCGATCAGAACTTAAGTCCCCGGCTACCGACTGGAAGCCTTTGCAAAGGACAGACAATTTTCATGTTGGTTTGACAACAGACTAGTCCCGGACAAGAAACAATATGGATAAAACAGTGATCCGACTTCTGGATAACAACCAGAATGATTGACAATCGTCGATTGACCCACAACATCAGTGACGGGTGGCAATGTGCTCAATCTGAGTCCAACACTGAGGCAGGGAGGACACCGTGTGCTAATGTCACTCCCTATAACAAAAGTTTGTTCAACCGAAAGAGCCTGCATTGGGAACAAACGTGAGTCAGACGACTGCCGATGTCGATTTGACTAGCCGAGGTAGCAAACTGGCCTCCGATTTGACATCCTTTCGTCCTCAAAAACTTAAGATGGGCACTGAAATTATCATCATCGACCACGAAGTCCATTGAACGGACGCCTCGAAGTAGTCCGAACAAGTTGTTACAGAACTGGTCCTTGACCCTCGGGAAAGATGCATCGGGGGCCAACATAAAAAAGCACTACGAACAACTACCGTCATTTCAGCTGACTGCTAGTGATACGCATAGAGGTGCTCACAACCAATGGATGACTAAGACGCATTCTACCAGTGCACATTCGACTCACACGCTCGCAGCGATTTCAATCCCAGGCTGACATAGAGCGCTTGAGGTCGGATCACCTCACATCCGAAGATTGAAGAGAAAAAGAGGTTTCATCTAGGCTAAGAGAAATGAATAGGGGGGAAGGAATTTTGGATGCGTGTTTCAAAGATGCAATACACGTATATTGTAAAAGCTTCAAGAGTTCTGGCTAGAGCGGCTATCTGGTTGAGTGTGCGGACAATTAAGGCAGCCAAGTGAAGTAGACAAACGTTGCGGCAGCACACTCTGAATGCTATCATCAAATAAACCTACCGAGCTGCAGTCACCCGTAAACTCTTGTACGGGCCCTACATCGGAAGACTGGGTATGTCTGAGGAGAGAAACTTCGCGGCTGCCTGCACTGCAGAGTGTAGTTCCTTCTGGGAACCAAAGCCTTTAGTTCTAACAAGAACCAGTTGGTAAGGTACTTGGGAGTGGTGGAGCGGAAGCCCAGCTTCATGAACTCATTTTCTTGGCCGAGTTTATAGCTGAAATTAAACCTCAGCCTGGAAGACCAAGAAGCTACTTTGCCAGCTCTCTAACAACAAACCTTCCGGAAATGATTGAAGATTCAAGTTAAGATAATCCATCTCGAAAACCTCGCAGACAAACCACCAAACCGCTCTTACGCAACAATTCAATTTTAACGGTTGTGAAGTAAGAGGGTTCCTGAATCAGCGTCACTGATACGTCCTGATGCAAAATGAAAACTACCGTTCGGTAGAAGACACAGATAAGAAGGCACCAGTTATACTCAATGAAAGAACTGAACTTTTCAATCGCAGTCAAAGTTAGTTGTTCACCTTTTAAGTCAAAAAAAGTTTGCTGCATAAGTCTTGAGAATTTTCTGTCCCTGTTTTGCGTCTAAATTCGACTGCATTTTCCCAAAATAACTACAAATACAAAACTGCACGTCATTTTACGTGATGCTCATTTTTCTTTAGTGCATCTAAAGTATTTAAGTGTCAGCTGAAAATTAACTGATACTATGAGGGAACTTGACTTGAAGATAGGGCGAACATTTCCCGTTGGCTATGTAACTAGATATTTGTGTCGTACATTTATCAAAAAGAACAGTCAAAGCTGGCTGATATTTGGCCGTTCAAGGATGAAAACAATCAGGTTTTGGAATTGATCAAGTTTACCTGAATTTTTCTCATCTTGCGTATCGCCTTTATTCCACCATCTAGTTAGGGGTTGAATACAACCAAGAAGCCGCTCCAGAAGGGAAATTTTCTCTAAACGTGAGGATTCCAATGTATTTCTTTTGTCAGCCTCATTGCGTACACCTTGGATAGGAGCCATCTCCGTGTCCTCTACACGCAGTTCTCCATCACAAAGACCAGAATTCACTTCTGCACAGCGGGACTGAACCAACATAACTTTGTCCAAAACGGATGACTGACTTGGAAGAGCTTCTTTCAGCTCCTTCACCGATACCTTCTCAAATCTTTTACTTGGGCTAATCATTGTCTGGTCAGTCGAACTGGGCACAATTAAACTTATGCGATGCGTAGTACGGCACCCTCCATCCTTTGGTATTGAAGAGTCAATATCCATCATCTCATGAAGACTTTCCATCTGACCAAGACCGTCATCATGACAAGTTCCGTTTGATAAAAAGGTAATTAGTGGTACAGAATTGTTTAATCCGAAGTCTGCCGACTGCCCTGTCTTGCTGCACATCGCTGGCAAAGAAGGCGAGCCCCATAAAAATCTGAAACTTAGACGGTGGTATGGAATATTACAATATTGTAGTGCATCTGCATAACACTACGATGCACACAGAAAATCAGGCAACTGCAAACTCACTCCAACTGATAATGCTGTTAAGTTCCTATTTTAAGATGCTGTAATCAAATGAAAAAGGACAACCTGACAATCGCGAAGAACCGTCAGATAGATTATGCTGGGAATTTGAAATGAAACTAAGACAATCTATCGGCTGGAATGAACCACAAATCCTACCTAAAACCAATTGTGCTGAGGTTGGAGTCACACTGCTTCAGCAACACAGGAATAAAATTAGTCGCATTCCGGAGGAGTGTAAGTGGACTATTCATTAATCAGTGAAGGAGGACGACGGATGGTGTTTTTCTAGTTCAATCTGGAGTAGGCCTTAGGAAAAACCGTTCAATAAGCACATTGCTTTGATTGCCAAATTAATAACATCGCCAGATACACAATGAACTAATGACTCGAAATACGACACGTGTGTGCACATAATCGGTAGCTTATAATCATGCGTACTTTAGAAATAACCATTCCCTTAAAAATTCAATGCAAGGATTTCATCACTCGGTACCAACTACTGGCATTTTAGATTTGACGGATTCTGCTATAGGGCACAAAGTGATTTCCTCGATGATAGCTGCACTAAAACTGTCTTCAGCTGCAGGATTTAGAATCAGTTTTGAAACCTCGAAATCCATCCCATTTATGAGCTAAACCTCCTGGCTTTGGCCGCCAAATCAATGCAGGTATTCAATCACCAGATTCCGACGTATGGAATTGCGATAAAACACTAGACAACTACCCCTAATGCAAAGTTGTGGACAAAAAATTTCGAAATCCAGAGCCGCCGATCACTTTTGTGGTAGATGCAGTTCTTTACGGCGCGGCTCGTTACGGCAGCTGACCAATCCGGGACTTATGTGGTTCCATGCCACTCAGACCACTTATTCAGAATTCACGAGAACCCTCCCTTCCCAAGCGATGGCTGCAGTTAGTAGTCGACATGGCTCAATACCGCAGTCGGTCGCGTTTTTCTATATTTGTTCACCTTATTGCTATGCATTACTTCTTCCACCATTCTCGACATATTTTCCCTTTTGAGTATATGGCGGTGTGAGGCGACCATAGAAGCCACGTCAAAATGTAAAAAAATCAGAAAAAGAAACATCTGTGTTGGATTCATGGCACGTCAAGCATTCTTGACTTTTCTGTCACAGGTTCCCCACAAAGTTCCCATTTCCATTACGGACGTTAGACCACCACGATACCCAAATTAAAGAAGGAAAATGTTGTGAGAAGCTCCACCCCGAAGCTCTGGTCAAAAGACTTGATCTGCAAGACAAAGAAACGAGGCGTTTGCAAATCTTTGAAGGGTGGTTGATAGTACATCCCATACACCTGAATAATTCATATTAAAGGATCAGCGTCCCCGAGGGTTCTAGAAAAGCTTATGAATAAGAGATTCGGTCCGCATGCCTGCCTCAAAGGGTAAAAACAGACTTTGATTTCACTCTTTTATTATACACAGAATGAAATACAGGGGTAAACCCCATGGTCAAAAGACATGCTGTAATGGGGGAAACTGAGGGGAACATTCATGTAAGAACCAATCTGTCGATCCAGCTCTTGAAAAGTGAAAAGTTGTAAGCCAAGAGGGATACAGAAAGTAAGAGAGTGTGCCACCGTTTGGAAATCGGACAGAAAAAATGATATTGAAGTAAAGAAGTAGTACACTGAACAACAGAATACTGAAAAGGGCGACTAGCTGCCTATATGCGAGAAGTGCGAGAAACGATTACAGGAAGGGGAACGGCTAAGGCAAGTTCCAAAGAACAAAAACCAAAATAAAAACGGTAGAAAAGAAATAGCGAAGTAAATGCCCCACAATGAGCAAGTGACTGAAGGATAAATGCTAATGAAGGATCGTCGATCACCCGGATGACCGTTTGCTCAACTCAATCAAGAAGCCAAAGCGAAGTAGACGAAATCCCACCCCACAAGTGACTTCGATGTTCAGATACAAAGAGGATTTGAGATTTGTACAATAGTTGAGCTATAGTGAATAAACGCTTCGCGCGGAACAGAAAACCAACTTGACGTGCATTGCGAGAAGCAAGCTAAGATATGAAGAAAGACTAGCATAATGAAGAACTAATGGGTGAGCTTGGAAGAGAAAGTATTTAGAACTCGGAATAGACGAGCCAAAGCACAGACTTGAGGAGAAACAATGGCTTTCAAGGAAATTCAAAGTAGATTTTCTGAAACACTGAATGTGACATAGCTTTTGGACCCCCAGGGAGAGATGTGTTCAGGATTGCAGTTTAGAGATGCATAGGGGCGACACATAAGTGACGATCGATGTTGGTGTTAGAAACCACCAACAGTGTGTATCATGATTAAGTCGGCTGTGGCTCGAATATTCAGATAAACGATTGCCACTCACACATTCAATTATCAGGCTGGATATCTCAATCGTTGGCTTCAAATGGCTGGTGCCACTGCATAACTGGGCTTGAGTCTACACCTAGATGAACTCATAAAATCCGTCTACATCCAATGAACACTCATCGTTCCTTACGCCCCACAGAGCTACGCTAATTTAACATTGCAGGGGGAGATAAAACTAGAACAGATGTTGCTTTTTGGTAACTGAAGGGCTTCGCACCAGCTCTATAGTTTAACGGGTAATTTATCCCACTCCTACCCATTCATCGCAGTTCCAAGGGATGATTGAGAAGTGAACAAGAACAAAACAGGTTAAGCAGTCGTATAGTGCATTGTAGTTTTTATTACTGCTCTCAAATCATAGGTCATAATGAATGACATAATGAGTGCAAACCCAGTAGAGCACTCTCCTAGTTACTGCTATGAAGAAGTTAGGGAGTACTACTGTTTTAACATTCATAATCAAAAAGCATAAGCATATACACACCTATATTGATTATGCAGAAAATTGGTGGTTGGAACATATGTTACACGTCGATGCACATTATTCTTTGATGCAGGTGTTGGTGAGTAAACTGAAGATTCCATGTTTGTAATTTAGTACCAAAAAAGACAGTGAATCACCGTAAGAGAGAAACTTCTCATGAAACTAAGTGTTTTTTCATATTGGAAGTGAAATTTTATTCCAGACTAATCTGATTACGGACCAACTGCACTAAACGCTCCCGTAAAAGAGGAAAACAATGAGGGAAAACGAGACAAACAACGAATAGAACTTACGGGACCTGCTAACTTCTTCAGACCCCTCGTTCACATTATCAATTATCCACGACACTTCTGAATACACTACAACCTCCGGATGACAAAATCAAAGTAGGAGTTTGTATTAGGGGACTTTCCGTGAGCCCTAGGTCGGAGAACCTGGTCTGCAGAACAAAAACAGATGGAGTAGATCCCAATGGTTGAGACCGCGAGCGACCTCTTAGTTCATGAGCATTCTGATAATTTCAGATAAGCAACCTAATATATCTTAGATTCTAATATATTCTGTATCGAAGACGTTTGTCATTTGTGTCTCTGCCGGGGTCCCCGTGTCATAAAGAGAAGTAGGAAGCTATGGCACTATACCTTGGCGGGTTAAATTAACCAAGAAAAAGTGCCAGAAACAGGCCCTTATGGAATTTCAGAGGAAAAACGTTTGTCGGCCATAAAACTGGCATGTCCTTTATAATAATGTTTCTTGTTCAAGACTTTTAGTTCGTCCTTAGCCAATTTGGTAACAAATGTACTCGTTCATATTAGTCAGTGTAGTCAGTGCTCTGCCGTTAGATATCGACTATGAACGTTGAAGACGGTTTAAAGAAGAAAGATGGTAGTGGGATTGCTCGGGAAAATTAAAAAATTCCGGTATTTGTTTTAACTGATAGTTCTGTCTCATTCTGTACCTTGCTGTAGTTTACTGCTTTCAGTTTTAAGACGCTTCCGGTATGAGTGGAACGGAAGGGGCATGCCCGGTAGCCACCCGGATCCCCTATGCGAAGGCGTATCCCTAAAACTTGGGGTGGCGTAGAACTACATGAAGTCTCATTAGGTCAGGTTTGACAGCCAGTCGGGAGACAGTGAGATGCCATCTACCACCGAAGTAACCAGAGGATCTGGGATTCGAATCTCTAACCTTTCATTTGACGAATGCCTAATTCACTTGACCGTCGCCATAGTCTCCCATGAGTTTCAATCTTCGTACGCTTACCGCAACACACTACAATGAAAGACGTAATTGAAAACCGACGATTTTGTGTAAAGAAATTAAAGAAAATGATATTATGAAGCACTTTAACGGAGGGAGGGTAGTTGGAGTTTTGTCTTGCCGCTGTTTTCAATGACCTTATGTTCCGTTTTTAGTGACCAACAGAAACCAAAGTAGCCCAGCCTTTAACCGCTGGGACAACTTCAACTCACTACAGTGCACTTCCTGCAACCTGAGCCAAACTGAGGAAAAGCACCGTTCTGCGGCGGCGACAAAATAACTTTACTTTCCGTTTAGTCATTGAGCTGAAACCGAAAGCCAAACCAGTTCCGTGTTCACGTTTAAAAATCGTTCTAATTTTAGCTTCCCGTGGCTTACAATTACGAGCTGTGAAAAGCAGTGTACAGTGCTCTGCACCAACATGTGTAGCAGTGGTAGTAGTAGTAGTATTAGTAGTAGTAGTAGTAGTAGTAGTAGCAGTAGAAGTCTGAACTTATTGTAGGTACTGCTGAACATAATGCCTTTATATCTGCGGTTGCCGAAGCGTGGCTGTCAAAAACAGACCGTGTCGGGAAAGGCGAGACAGAGTTTCTGCATTTGACACCAGGACAGGAACAAGTGTCAATGGGGCGTAGTAGCCACCGTTATTCTGGAAGGGATCAACTACATTGAATTCCAGGTCAAATTATGCAGTAGGAACATCCAAGTGCATAGAGTTACGCTACTAGTTTCGTCTAGGCGGGTCAACGTGGTTTGCATGTACAGCGACCCAGGTGCTGGCCAGAGGGATGCTTTGATCCTAAATGCTATGATAAGTATAGTTAAAGGAGCCAACAGGGTCCTCATCTTGGTGGACTTAAATTTGCCACTCATAGACTGTGGCTTTGAAAAGTGCACCTTCGGTGGAGCAGAACAAGGCTTCCTAGAATGGTTACACTTGAACACATTACATCAGGCCATGAGCCGTCAATACTGGACCTTGAAATTACGAGTCAGATAAGTGACGTCATGGAACTCCAGTTTCTATCCACGTTAGGAAAGAATGATCAACTAACAGTGAACATTACTGCGCTTGCGTCAACCCAGGGTTGTCCGGAAATGGACAAGGAACTTCAATAATATGGACTTGGTTAAGCTCCAAGCCAGAGAAACGGAGTTAACTTGGGACACAGCCGATGGGGCTGATGTGGAAGAAAGATGAGGAATAATTAATGAATATTCACAAACCTTACAGAATGAATTTTCCCCCTTGAGATGCACGAATCGCAAGGCTAAGTTCCCTTGGTGGAGGGTAGCCATCGTAAAGATCATCAGGCGGCAAAATCAATGCTGACAAGTGTGTAATGTGCAGAACCAGCGAAGTTGGGCACAATAAGTAAAACTCAGAAACAGCACAGTAAAGCTGATCCGAGGTGAAAAGCCCAGATATCAGCTTAAGCTAGTACAATGTGCTAAGTGGCAACGTACAAAGTGGTACTCCAACGTGCAATCAAAGGGTTTTCTGAGGAGTGGTATCGGTCCATTAAAGGTTGGAGAAAATTATGGATGACCAAGGCAAAGCAGACTCACTGGCCAGGCACTTCGGTAGCGTCCACATTATTGACAGGGGAGACAACGGAAACATAGTGTCAGATACCTCACTAGAGATTACTGGTGATCTGTTTGTAGCTGAGGATGATATACGTAGGCAACTGGGAGGATTAAACAATATTCATCCGTCCATTATCAAGCCACTAGTGGGCATCATCGCCGGCCCGGCGTGCAAGATATTCCAGGCCATTATAGGTCAAGGCAAAATACCAGTGGACTGAAGCAGTGCAGCGGTTGTAGCTATACACAAGGGAGGACCGGACTGTCATAAATACTTCAGCTCAGCCAGCCGAACCAGCATTCCATACAAGGTAATGGAGGAGTTAATCCGGGTCCACACCTCTCAATACCTAGCACAGCACTCGATGCTCTGCTCAGCTCAGTGCAACTTCATGAGAAATATATATTGTCTCATCAACCTCCTATGCTTCTTGGATGAAGTTACTTGAAGAATGAATGAAGCTAAGCAGATCAGCAAGCTATTGCTTACGTCTAATTAAGGTAGAGTCACTTGGTAGTCCACTCCAGGTATACCAGTGGGTGAAGGTCCTTATTGTCAGAACATTCTACGTCCAGATAAAATACAGGTACTCAACCAAGCATGGCGTTATGAGTGGCGTTCCACAAGGGTCCGTTTTAGGGCCATTATTATTCTCGCCTCCTCATAAATAATCTAACCTGTCATAAAATCACCGAGCATTCTCTTCACCAACGATGTCAGAGTAGTAGGGTCTAAGGAAAGAAAATACCTCAACAGCGATATAAGGGTTTCCGAGAATGGGCTGATAAACGGGACCTCCCCTAAATTCGAGCAAAAGCCATTTGTTATCTCGAAGTACCGAAAGTCTCACAATCCTATGTTACCAGGGACTATCTACTGTGAACGCGATTAACAGTGTGAAGGACTTGGAGTTTTGAACGAATGAACCAGTATGCCACAGCAGCCCAAAAGGGCAGAATTGAACAGCTTAGACTGAGGTTAGCCTCGTCATACCGCAAGTCGGGAGTGTTCATACCCCTGTACAAGGCCATTATAAGACCTTACTTAAAATATTGTAAGCAGGCTTGGTATCTCTTTTTCAAAAAGAACGCTGTTTGCCTTGAACATGTGCAGAAATTAGTCACGCAAATGACTGACGGGCAGGATGGAAAGTCAATCAAGGAATCTGTTATTTAAATCTTTTGTTGTTGGAGCGAAGAAGACGCCAAGGTGACTCAATGGAGACCTTTAAAATTGCGAAGGGTTTGTCGGATCTTAGCCCAGACAGCTAACTTCGGCAAGACGCAGAATACAGTACGTGTGGCCATGAGATAAAGCTTGCAAAGCACGACCCACTGCTGTTTAGGTCGCAATCCTTTAGCTATAGTGTCGTAAATAGAGCATCCAGGTCGGTTTGTTGCATTCGAGTTCCCTTGACTTCCAACACTTCGCGGGATTTAACGTTCTTTTTTGATGAAATGCAGAGTTTCCGGAGTAGTATCATGCCCATACATATCGGCATAGTTGCACATTGTAATCAAACATACCTAGCAAAAGAAAGGAGACAAGGTGCTTTGATCCCACTTATGTTCCCAAATCCTGGAATATCGTATTACAGGAGAGATCCAGAACCTGTCCAATAGGTTTCACTGATTTGTACCAAATAGAACTATCAGACAGTCCACTTCAGAGCGGCACAACCCGGTTCATGAAAAACCGAGCTTTCAATTCTAGCCTTCGATGAATCCACTGTAACTTCAAGCTGCCTTCTTAAACCGAAACTAAGATGCAGTGTAAAACGAGGTAATAAAATAATGGCTGAAGTGTCGGTGCGTTTTCAATTGTTCTTTCTACACTCTTGATTTCAACTGCGAACGCTTGCGACTGGTAATATCTCTCGTCGTCATGGTGAGATGGGGTATTCTGTTTTGCTTCTTTTAGCGAGACCAATTGGACTGGACCTGGAAGAGGTGGATGCCAAACCGGAGTGCGTACCATCGACAGAATTCTGGCATTCGAATGGCGCGAGCCAAAACTTGTCCTATGAAAACTGAAATGAACCGAATCGCAGGCTCACTATGAACACCAATTTAAAAAAATCAATTAAGTCTAGTGAAATAGTTAGGTCGACTTCTATGATTCTGTTTACAAATATTTTCGCCAGAATATCATCAACTTTATATCCACTTGCAGGGCTTCCGACAATCGTTAAGTAACGAGCGATCTGTGACCCCTGCACGATTAAAAGGAGATAATCCAGCTTTGGAAAGTGGTTTGAAACCATCCACGAAGGTGCGCATATACTTTAGATGGCTATCAGTACCCGTGATGGATCCCCTATAAGCCACAAATGGAACAGTAACCCACATCACAGATCACGTGATTTAGTAATCATCAGCCCTCCTTTATCTGTTAACTGACTGTCCATGCGACATTTATTGGAGCAATTGCGACAGGATTCCGCTATGCCTTATCGTCATGATCAATCCTCGCTTTCGGGAGGCTTGCTATGCTTCTGCCTCTCTGGCTGTATATCAAAAACAAGTTTTTACAGTTTAGCATTCACATTTGAAATAAGTAAAACTTAAATCTATTTCATGGCCTCCTACGTTTTCGGACAGTCTCCAGGGGGTGTCTGGTGCGATCATTGACTTTCAATAAAAAACAGCCGATTAAATATGTGTGGCTTGCACCTTTCGCGCCAGGTCAAGTCAAAAAACGTGGAGCTCAAGGGAACAGATTTTACGCAAATTAGCAACGACCATTGCTCGATATTCCACCGCGCTTCAACTGTCGCGCTTTCCGTTGCATCTTGCACTGGATGGTGCGATTTCAGAGGGTAGAACCCGGACCAATTTTGCAACGAACAGAAAACAACAGCCGTGCTCGGTTGAAGACCATAACACAGTGAAGACGCACACTGGGCTAAACAATCGTGACAGATGCAAAACAAATAAATAACAACCATAGATGCGAAAGTAAATCAGTTTCGTTAGCACTGGTGCGAGTTGTTGGGCTATTTTTTCTAATATCTTTTAATGAATTCCGTCTGGGCAGGGTGGTTTATAAGGTACTAGTGGGTGGAGGGCACTTGCGACCTTTTCCTCACCAAACGGAAGTTCAACCGTTATTGGCGGTGCCTACTTGTAGGCAGAATCTTAGAGGCGTACATATAGGCGTAATGCTTTGCCAGAAGTGCTGCTTTTTTGGAACCCGAATCAACCGGAGATCCGTTTTCTACCAGCGTGGGGAATTCCGGACGCGACCTCGTTCCCCTCAAGTACGCACAGAGGCAGTTTTGGACTCCAAAGCCAAACGTTTTTTATGTGCTCTCCTTTCCCTACGTTTGAACGCGGTATAAAAGTTTCGGATTTCTCCAAACCTGCGGTATCTCTCGTCCATCAAGCGGTGGTGTCACCTTGCACGATTTCTCCAACGTAATAGCCTCCTTAGTTCTTTATCAAACCACGGAGGACCACAAGGATGGCTTTGCAGCCTGTGTAGAGCTTATTATCTCGATAAGTTTCCCGAATAGTCCACGTTGGGAAGCGAAAAGTTCCCAAATCTTCACCTTTACGTTTCAAGCAAACGCTCTTGGCAACTGCCTTTCTCCTCTGATTGCGTCTATTTGGGAATTGAATGGGTATTTTTTCGCAGCTATATTGCTTCTTGGTTTATTATTAACCTATGGCTGGTGGTATTTTAATGTTGCTTACACTGCATCTGTCGTTCTGGAAACACCTATAAAGGATTAGAAAATACAAACTCCGAAGTTGATCTGTCCAAGCAGCACAGAACACTCAAAAGGATATCAACCGTCCCCAAAGGGTATACTCTGATCAATGGTTTTCACAATCATTTACCTCTTAACCAATATCGATGGTGAAACACAATAAAATGTTTGCAAATGACTAAGGGTGTTCTATATATAAAATGATTTGCGGCAGTCGTGAGTGCAAATTATTGAAAACCAATTTGCATTCATGAATGCAAATTACTCAAAATTAATTTGTACCTAGAGAGGGATATCCCAATAACCGTAGTGAAACTCTTCAAACGACACAACTGACGTCCGACACAAGGTTAAGATTCTTCAAAGACAAAATGATACTATGGGCCAAGATGATAAACACGGACCTGCGGCACGCGCGACAACACGAAATGAACGAGTAAATCCGCGGGCTCATTTGGTTTCCGCACATGACCTTTAGTCAGTCCAGTTCTAGTTCCAGTTAGATTACAGGACTACATGGCGGAATGCCTGATCGCCCAGGTTCTTGCACCGAGAGCTCCTTAAATCTGACGATGCTTCGACAACAGGAGGGTGGAAGTCCTCTTCACTTCCTACAAGGGAGGAAACAATTACTGAGGTGATTTCTTCTCGGCCATCTCTTCAACCCTACAATTCCCAAGATGCCTCCCCAAAGAGTTAGCCATGCATTATCTAGTCCCCCTTTGAACTCGTGCAGTGACTCCACATCAATCACTTCCTGTGGCAGCTTGTTCCAGTTATTCACCACTCGTATGGCAAGGGATTTGCTCCTTTGCCCGGTGGTTACGCACTCTCGCACAGTCTTTTGTCCGTTCCCTATAAGTCTATTG
>LUCM01005067.1:160376-190003 GCA_008360955.1 Fasciolopsis buskii | reverse complement strand
TGCTGGGAACTGTGGTACAAGCAGTGACGGTAAACGTTTTCGTTTTGTTCCTCTTTAACGTGGCCAGATCCATTAAATTGCCCAATCGTTAAATTGAATCTTTTAGCCGAAATAATATTTTACCTACTTGTCTAAATTTCGCAGCGGTGCATTTACTTTTGATGGTGAAGGCATTTATATAAACAAATCGGGGGGAATCTCAACTTTTTCGATTCGGTACTGAGCCTGACTTGTTTTAAAGCCATACAATTTACCACTCCCATAATCACATTCGTTGGTTCCTCTTGCTAATCCAGTTGGTCCGTCTCAACGTGTTTTTGTGTACGTAATTTAGAAATTATTCTTCCCGTTAGCGTTTCTCTCGATGATTTCTACAAGCATGGTGCAAAGATTAGAACGTACCAATGTTGTTTGTTTATTGCCCCTGTGAATCAACCGAACAAGTCTATTGAAAATTGGTTGTTAGATCCACCTCCTACATTGCACACCAAATCAAGTTGTTCTTGATTCATTTGATGTTCGAGACTCTTGCTGTTTCGTCTCCAATCCAAATTCCGTCTTAACTTTGCCTTCCATGTCTCCCCGATAAACATTTCTCTTCAACAAGAACCAAACTGGCTGAGGCCGAGGCGTTAGCCGAATTCGGACAACGCAGTTTTACTCATGCTTCTCCTGGCAATCCTAATCACCCTTCGGATGGAGTCTATTGTTCTCGTGGTACTCAGCGGGTTGCACTCACCAACAGCGAGTTTCCTGATTTGGATTCCAGCACAATAGCTGCTGCCGAAGCTGGATTGTCCGCCATAGATTTTTATCTTGATCATGAAACTTCCTCAAATAAAGTGAAATCTCATCGTAAGAAGCACCGAGGACGCCATCGAAAGCACAATAAGCAAAGAGAATTTGCAAGATCAGTAGAGCGCAAACCTCTCAAAGATGCACCGAACAAACCGAAAGGTGCGGGAGTTTAATCACGAAGCTTTGGATGTGTACAATCTCGTTAGTTTTTTGCATCGATGACGCCAGTTCGCTGGTATCAGAATTAGTAATTTGTCCATATTAATTTTTAAAATGAGTTGAATTTGCGTTGGTCGACTCCGTGTTTATTGGTTTCATTCACTCGATTTTAACTTGTTCATTTATATGCACTTTTCCCCTGTGATACAATCCGCGACAAGCGATTTGTCGATTTGTCATTTACAAAATCAAAGTAGTCCGTTTGACTGTGACTTGCAAACGTATAGGAAATCAGCAAAGCAGTTTTTCAGTTTTGTAAGCCGATTTTCCAACACACTTGTAGCATCCTATTGATTTGATCATGATTTAAATTCAATTTTCATTAAAAATGTTCCATGACAAACTTGCCAAGAAGAGCAGCTGTTTCATGGTTGCTTGTATTCAATCGAACAGCCAGGTCACTGATATTGATCAAGCAATATGGTATCAGCCATCGGACCTTATGCCCGTCTGCGCAGGGTTAGTGGTGGAAAAATCTTTTTATCTTTTTCTTTCTTTCAATAATAAGGCAATAATGTACATCAATTTTCAGGAAAGGGGCTGCGGCCAGCAGAGGGATGCCATGTGGGGAAGTTGACCAACGGTGGCAGGATTCGAACACGCGATCTTCACGTCCAAACGCCACGACTTTATCCGCTTGGCCACCGCCGGCCATGAACAGGATTCCATTAATGCGCACAGAATCTTCCAACACTTTATTCATTGGTACCGGAACAGTCCACGCATTGACGACAACTATTTCCATAAATCATCACCACTAAACCCGTCAGATTGTACAGGAAACCCAGTCTGTGATTGGTTGTTTCTAACGTGTAAAGTGAAATATAGTACAAAGACAAAATTCACGATGAAAAGACATCACAGAGCCATTTATGCGGGAACGTCTGTCTAGGAGCAGGAAGCTTACTGACCCTGCTGTCAAAGTGTAATCGTCAGTAGATGAAAGATTATTGCACAGCTTAACAGTCATAGGGAAAAGAGATTGAAAAATGGAACTGCGATATAGAATGACAGAAACTTGATCAATAACTTGAAGCATTGATGACCAAATTTCAGTTAGCCGATGTAACCAGCAGTGAACACTTAAAAAGTGCACAAGCGGAATATTATCATCGCTCAGGTTTAAACAGCATGGTGAGCCTGAAAGGCTGCTGCGTTGCTCCCCGCGCTACACATTGGAGCGAAAAAATGATGGATAAGAAGAGGAAAACGACACATAGAGTACAATCTACCGATACAAACGCATTTTCCCAACCATTCTGTTTCAGCAATAAATAGTAACTCTATCGCAACTGGTCACAGCTCCTTGCCGTATCTTTCACTGTCTCCAGCCAGGTGGTTGACGGACCTTGCGGATCCGAACCACGGAGATGCGAGACGCTTACTTTGTCTAAGTTAGCCGTACACTTTCTCATCCTGCGTTTCCACATCCTCTGTTGATCTCCACGTGGCTTCTCCCATTTCGTGGGATTTTACGGAGAGTAAAGCACGGTACGGTAGACGAGTGCTCGCCATACGCTACACGAGACTGGACCAACAAAGTGTACTAGGTTTCATACGTTGTGAAAGGGAATTCTTTGACCGGGTATCTAATACTGGATTCCTAAACCTGCACACCTGGTCATTCCATCCGGTGCTAGTGATGTGGTGTATCAGTGCTATTGGTGACCAAGCCAAAAAACATTTCCATTAACCGAATTCGGTCATTTCGGTTCCACATGCAACGAAGTTGCTAAAAGGAGTGGCTTATTTTTTCCCGTTTCCAGGAATCCAAGTCAATTTTTTGTGCTAAGAAATATTAGACAACTCAGAGTAATTTTGAGAATTGAGTGAATCCGTTTGCAATTTTCCAAATAGACGTGATCGGATCCTCTAGTATGAACCATAAAGCCTACAGCTCGACATGAATCGCGAATCCTTTAGTAGATCCGAACAGCCTAGTGATGGAAGTAAAGCGGTCTTCAAATGCACTGGGAGTTTGATTGATCCGATCCTCAACCTGCAACGGACTTTAGAACAAATCTAACTTGGTCCTTTTCCCATAGTTTTGCTTTTAGAGCGGAGACGCATTTAGTTCACTGAGCCACGACGATCGGGCACTGGTTTTGTTGGATTTTGTACGAATGAGGTCGGTGTTTCCTTTAGTATTTGTGTTTCCCTCGAGCTTCTTTTTTATTATTGCTCTTTGTCAATCGTATATTTGTATTTTTCGTGGTTCTCAATATAGTGTTGATGTTTTTACTCATTGAAATGAGCAGTAGTCGCGAAAGACTGCTTTTAGTGCATGATTCTTATGATTCGGTTTGGCAGCAGCCTCGTTATGGTAAGCTCCTTACCACTTCACGATCAGTGTAAGGTTGTTTGCTCCTGTCAACAGTACCTTTAATTCTCAGAACTCCTAGATATGCGCCTTTTATTAAATTTGTAGGAGGACAACGAAGTAATGGCGAATGTATCAGCAGTTGCAGTTGTTCGATAGTTATTTATTCTCTTCTTTCGATACGGTCAAGTGAATGTGATATTGCACGATACAATTTGACCGTTGAGTTTTGTTTCACTTCATATTGGTCGAGCCCCAGTTTTTATCGGTGAAACTTTTCTAATGTTATGTTATGTATGTTAGGTATGTTCAGTTCAGTTCAGTTTTTACAACCGTGAGGCTTGCGCTGATGTGTGATGCTTTCGATTGCCACTTCACGGCACATTCTGCTGAAGAGAGGAACGAAATTGGGTGAACAATATCTTTTATACTGTTTATTTTCTATTTAAAGTAGGAGGAATTGAAGTGATTATGATGAAACTCAGTCAAATGTTAGTGTAAGCAGGGTTGTGGGGAGGGGGAAGAGGGACGTTCACTTGAGAGCCCGGTTATTGATCTTGCTTCTAAAGAGTGAAGTATTGCATGTAGATGTGAAGACAGGAGATAGTAGAGTGTTGCAGAATTTAGCGGTCCCGAGGAACAAAAGAAGATTGAAAGATAGAAGTATGGTATGGATTGACAGAAACTTGGTAAGGGTGACTAGTGTGTTGTGTACGGGATTGGCGGGGAAAAGCTACAGGAAGAGTTTGCTTTGACAGGATCCGAATAACAAGTACTAACGATATGCACATCACATGGGCCAGGCTGAGAAATGAAGAGGGACCAGTATGGTGCAGCATTGATGAACACATCGAGAGGAGGAACGGGGTATGTAGAATTTAATCCAGTTGAGTGAAAAGATAATGTGAGGGAAATGGACGGTGTTTCAAAGAAGTTGAAATAAAGAAGGTTTTGGAAGCATTAAGTGCCCACAGTATTTAGGATCCTTAGGAGATTTGTTGGGGTTTGAAGTGTAAAGGTGCACTGACGGTGCGACGGTCATGATTGGTGTTGGTGTTTGCTTGGCGATGATTGGGTATGAAATGGACTAATTGAGTTTGTTGTTATTGATAAAGGAGTAGATCGGTTTGGTTTGACAATAATGGCGGAATCAATAATGGACAAAATATAGAATGTGAGCGCAAATACTGAATTTTTGGAGAAAGCAACACTTACAGTAGGTGATTATGAGGATCCCTTGCAAGCCGGGACTGGATGGTTCGCTTAACGGCAAACTTGATGTCTACAATACTATACCTGGGTGTATTCCTTTATCCCTTTTTTTTGTAAATTTCAGCCGAACTCTTTCGTTCCGATTTTCGATCAGTAGTGTTATTTTGCGCAAATCGTGTGCCATCAGAATCATGATAAATAATGAAGTCATTGAGCCGGAATTAGGATAAAATAACTTGTTAGTTTACCGTACACTCTAATTTTCCCATTCTGTTCGTCATCGGCTGTCCCTGATTCCTCTGAGTGCTTCGTGTTAATCATTTCCACCAATCGAATTAACGGATTGACTTAGGGAATACCACCCGGGCCTTTGGCCAAACGGTTTAGTCCATCTGGCAGTAGGATGATCTAAGAGTCTTGTAATCCACTGAGGGCCGATAGCTGACTTCTAAGTCCGTACGTCCTTCGTCGGAGCTGGGTATCCTGGGTGGCCGGTGCACTAGTCGCCACAGCTACCGTTGTGTATTCACCCGTATTCTTCGTACGCCATCGATGTTTTCTAGTCTGATTACCTAGTTCTACTCAGCTAGATAGAGGGCACCGTGCAATCGCCTTCATCCCCTCACTTCATCTTGTATACCTCCGCCACGAGAAGGCAATGCGTGGGACTTCATTGGTCGGGGCTATTTGAGACTCCGGTCATTAGGAAACATTCAGAGCATTTAGCCGCCTGGGAGCCTGAAGAGCACACGCCGACCATGTTGAGTTCTTCGAAGGTTTGCGAATAAGGCCAAGTGTTCCTCCGTAGTTGTTGAGTGTTGTCGTCCTGTTGTTTGTGATGAGCCAGCAGATCATCGATGGAATGATAGAGCCGGAGTTTTTATTAGCAGTTACTCAGTAGTCTACGTTCAAGAGCCGACACACAGTTGGTCGGAGATGACGACTTCGAATACTTCGCGAATATCAAACATGAAAGAAATTAAGTTGTTATTATTATGGTCAGGTCCATCCCTGCTTTTAGCATTGAGAAAATCACGATGTTTCCAGTCCGTCGGAGAGGTAGTTGCTTTCAATTGAATATGGAAATGGAGTGAAAAAGAGGTTAACTTAGAGGCAGTTCCTAGTGACGATGAGTGATGTGTTGACCGAACCGGATGGTTTGCAGACATTTGTAGAACTCAGCGTTTGGTGTAGTTTTCCAATGCTAATGTAAGGTTCAGAAAGAGAGACAGCAAAGAAGTAATAAACTGGATGTGTGAATGGATGAAGTTGAATTGGATTCAAACCGGGATGCAAAATCTCCAGCTTTCTCGCGTGGTTCAGAAATAGAAGCACCAGGAAAATTAAAGATGAGAGGAAAATCTTAGTTGCAGAACTGGCAGGAGAATGCTTTAGCAAGGGTCCAAAGTGCTCAGTTAAAGGTGGTTGGCGAAACCGAGCTTTCAGCTTCGTTGTAAGCGAAGCGTTCTCTGGCTCTTTGTGTGGTTTACGACGCCCGTTTTTTTCTTGTACAAAGCTGCAGTTTGAGAGGAAATGAGCAAAATGATGAGTTGCTCAAGGATATGAGCGCGGTTGCCAGCTCTGTCAAGGATCTGAGTGGGGAGGTCAACCTATGAACACAAATTGCTGACCACGGCAAAATTTTTTAGCTTCTTGCCCCAAAACCGAAATGAGGAATGGGTGTATCAACCACTCGGTTGTGGACTCTAAAATCTCTTAAGACGATGAGATGGCAGTTGCTGTCACAATAAGCGCTTCAAATGTGATTACATTAAATTGCAAAATAATGGTAATCAACACAGTAGAAAGACAGAACTTCAGCCACATTGAGTGGAAATGTTTATATTTTACAATGTGGACCTAGCGACTTCTATCTATTTAGCTGTCTTTGTTAACGAAATCACAGTATGCGTTATTTTCAATAAGGGGGCCGCGCCCTTTTTAGGGCTGGCAAACCGGGAAGTTTACCGGCGGTGGGTGAATTCGAACCCGTGACCTTCAGAATGGGACTCTACGACGTCGACCGCTTGATCGCCGCCACTGATGATGAACCAAAACCACATCAATTTGAGGTAAGAAAAAAGAATGAAAGATGTAGTTAAAGAATTGGAGGTCGGTGGTATCCGACAGAGGGAGGATTTGGGTTTGAGTTGAATAAAGAGCACTAGAAGGAGCGAGGAGGAAATGACGAACTTAATCATTTTTATTGGTTCAATCCGTCTATGTTACTGAAAGTGATGAGTTATTTGTTAATTTTCGAATCAGTAGGACAAAGGAATGAATGAATAGTTTTAATTCATGATTCACAGTGTAGGTGAGTAACCGGTGGCCATGTCCGGAGACCTAAAGTTGCAAATCGCAAGGTCCCAGTACACCAAGCATAGCAATAAACAGGGTGCCAACAGAGCCGTCTACCACCAGTAACTAATCAGTGCTGCCCAGATTTCCCGGAATGCTTCACAGAAATATCCGACTGTTATTGGCTGGATTTTTATCAGTTTTTCTATCCGTGATTCGTTGTTATACGAAACTACTCTGAACCCTGAAATGCTCATTTTTCGCGGTGCTATGGAATACGTTGGTTTATGAGTCAATCCATCTCTGTTTCTCGAAAACAAGTTACCTAATGCTTGACAGATTGTTTCTGGCTAATGAACAGTTCGTCTACAGCCATAAGCTGGTTTGTTCGACTATTGTTTCCAACTCTTGTAGTCACGATCAAAAATTTCGATCAGTCCCCTGTTCACCGATCTCTTCTGATCGATATCAATTCGAGTATCCGGGACATGTGAAGTACATCGTGCTTGTCTGACCAACCAGAATCAGGCGGCTGCTTTCTTCGTAAATCAATAAAGTCATCCGTTATTTTCGTATGGTGTTGCGATTGGCAAATATAAAAACTACGGATGTGGGCTAACAGTCGAGTTGTTCTGTTGCCGTCCCACAAGTCCATTGAATTTTGTGGTACAGTTGTTATCCGAACCTAGTTCTGAAACTTGGCTTACAGCCAACGAACAACCTGCTCTGACGCGTTTCTACAGCTAATTTTCTTATGTTTCATGTATTCAGGGCCAAAAATTAAAGGTATTGTTGTTCCGCATAATCAAGCCGACCGCTAAAGCATATGTGTTTCACTCACAAGAAATACGAGCTTTCATTGGATTGTCTTTTTTTTTTATCTTACTTCATTTTTTCATTTCCATTCAGCACCTTGGCTTCCAAGTATATGTGATTCATTCCGTTTGAATAATTGTGGTAAAGGTTTGCCACAAAGCGAGTCTGAGCACTAATTTTTAGGCACGTGGAATCATTGGTCAATATTTTTCTTAAACCTTTTCCCCTTTTCTATTCATTTTTTCCCTTTTTGTGTCTTGAACTTTTAATTAATTTCGATCGCATGCGTTCTGTTGCGCTCTATCATCATTGTCCTCATCCAAGGGCTAACTGCAGTAGCCATGGTGACGAGGTTGCAGACTAGTTCACTTTTTTTCCTTTACAATACGATTAATTCTTACGGGTGTTTTGTGAATTCTGCCAATTTCCCGGAACCGAAATAAATCTCCCTGAAATCCGCTTGTTTTTTTTCGGGTAAATGAAGTTTGAAATCCATTTCTTCTTTTCAGCCGATAAATGTGTATTGTAGAGATCAGTTATAGCGCTTCAATCCAAACTAGGACCCGTATATGTTTCGCCGATTGTTCCATATCGAAAGATTTCCTTTGTTTGTATTCTTCATATTCTATTATAAAGGAACGTCCGCGAATATCATGAATTTATCTACCGATTCACCTTATCTGTTTGTGGGTCTTCGTGATGCCAGTTAGGCATGGGTGACCTTGGATATCTAGGTAGACTCATCTGAACCTGAAAAATAAAGTCTTGCTGGAGCATAAGAGTTCCACAAACGTTTTTCGAAGGGTCTTAGATTGTACCCTAGTTTGCATTCAGAAGTAATGATGAACTTGCTTCCCCAACAGAAACTTATTTTCCTGAGTATTATATCTGCTGTTACGCTTGTCCTTATGTCCGCTGAACTAAAAGGAAAGTCTCTGCTTTGCATTTATCTAGTGAGAAAACATGCCACGAGTGTAACCGATATCACATTTTAGCCCCCATATGCATGCCATAACCATGACGCATCACGAGCTCGTTAGAAAGAACAAACTGAGATTAATTCACAACATTCTGGTGCATATAGTGTTAGGAATCCCGCATCAATAAACAGCGGCAATCGATGGGCTCGTCCCTATCCTTCAGTAATTTTTTCACTGTGACACAGCGTCTCTAATGTGAAGTTGTTTTTAATTCACACTTCAGAAAGCTCTAGAATTTCAAATTCATCATCCATTGGTTGGGAAACCACCTTTAATTACCATTCGAAACACAAGACACGAAACATTTGCGAAGAAGCCAAGATTCAGACCCAAGTGCACTTCTACTCGATTTACGTCAGAATGAAATAAAGCCACTCTACTCCGCATAACATGTCTAATAAATTTTGGTAGAGTGAAACACCGAACTTCTTTCGGAGACACTGCTGTTTCTTCCTATTGATTACTTTCTTAGAATGCGTAGAATAACTCTGTCTCAACAATGACAAAATTTCCTCTATCTGGAGTGCATGCCCTTTTGATTCGTTGGAACGGATTTTCTGGACGGGGACAAGAAAGCCGGGCAATTTTGTCAGTGCAATTCCTCCTAGAAATGGTCATTTTATAAGTGTTTTTCAGGCAACCAAATGCCAGTTGTGAATGATATAATGTTAATAACACAGTGTTGTTCGCAGATGTAATGCGCCAACGTTTCGACTACCGTGGGTAGTCTTTCTCAAAGCAAGTTTTACAATCAAATGGCTGAGGGAACGTTCACTTGCCAAGTGATGTTTAGTTGTCTGTGTTTGTAAATGTGTGTACTTTAGACTGTGGGTCGGGTGGGAGAATAGTTGTCCTTCACATCATGCGTCGCCTTGGTGGTGGGTGACCTTTGGAATGTTTGTTTCTCGAAGATGTTAGCGCTGTCCATATCTCCGAAATCTCTGCACCGTCGTTCCGATTGATGCATATGGAGTGAGCGCTTATCGCCAGAGCCTCGGCAAATCTACGTTCAATGCAAGTTCTGAATCCACGTTGGAGTACTTTTGTGTTTTCATAATCAATGTTGTCCCTCTGCAATAGCATGCAGAGCGATGGCTGAATCGCGCTCAAGTTTTGATAAGGCCACCTTATCTGAAGGTCTGCACCTTTCTTTCCTTCTGTGTTCTATTATTCGTGTCATCACTTGTCTGCTGGTCTGTCTAACGTGTTCTGCTGGGCATTCCTTGCAACTGATTTTGTAGATGCAGTTGTCTTGGTCTTGCACATCGACTTGATCTTTAGCCTTTGATAAGTGTCACTTTAAAGTATTATCCATCCAGAAGAAAGTGTTAATATAAAAGTCACTGAGGATCTTATTGCTTCCGAAGTACCGGACCTGTAGGGAATTCTGACCGAGGCCGTTTTCTTTTTCTTTTCTTTCTTCGTCTTGGTTGTTGACATGCAAGTTTTCAGTCGTTTTCTTATGAGGCGCGGCGGATAGTGATTGTTTTGCAAGATGTCGTCTAGACGTCTTAGTTCTTCTTTACGATCGGTATCATCACTGCATAGCTTTTTAGCTATGTTGGCTAGCGAGGAAATAAGTGTCCGTTTCACGCATTGTGGATGAGCTGAACTGAAGTCCAAATACTTATTCGGATGTGTGGATTTTCTATGAATGCCAATATTGAATTTTCGTGAAACATTAACTTTCAGTCGACAATCTAAGAAGCTGGTGGCTCTACTGGTGTCTTCTGACTCCATGGATTGACATTGCTTATTGAGAGCTTGAAGAAAGCTATCTTTTTCTGCCAACTTGATGATTGCAAATGTATTGTCGACATACCGTACGTGCAAGCGTAGGGGGGGGTGTGAATAAAATTCATTAAGGCTTTTGATTCAACTGAGTGTAGGAAAAGATTTGCTACAATGGGGGATATGTGTGGTCCCATGGTCATACCATCCGTTTGCTTGTACAGCTCATGTTTGAACGTGAAGTATGTTGACCTGAGGCAACGCTCCATACCTCTGATAATTTCTGATGACGCTAGTACAGTTCGTTCTTCTAGAGGAGCGGCCGATATTAACAATGAATTTAAATAGTGCAGACTGTCTTTAATGGGTACACTTGTATATAAAGAGGCCACATCAAAACTCACAGCAACTTAATCGTTTTCTAGTTCAACATCTTTCAGCATATGGAGGAATTCGAAAGCGTCATTGATATGACTAACTACTATCTTCTGATTGGGTTTTAATAATCCCCTTCTTCTTTTCTATTTTTTCATAAGGTCCATCCCGTAGGTGCTCGGCGACCTTTGACTCGTAATCCAATCTGTTGAATATAACTTTAACATTCCCTTTGTCCGCTTTTGTGATGTGGATTGTTCGATCTTGTTTTAGGTTCGTCAGTGCTTTCCTTTCCTCCACTGTGATATTTGGTGCAATTGGCTGTTGACCCTCAAGAATATTGCATATCTTCAGTCTAGCTTGGTTGGCGTTTTCTTCCGTAAGGTTCGATAAAGCTTGTTCCAGTTTTGGCACAATTTCGTCGACCATCAACGGTTTTCTCTGGAGATTGAAATTCAGACCTTTTTGTAGTAATTGTAACTCTATAGATGTCAACGGTCTGCTGGATATGTTCACTACGATATTTTTAGTGTTCATCATTGTAGGTTTTCTGGCTTTTGATTTTGATCCGTCCTCGGTCGTCTTTTGCGAGATTAATTTCGCGAACTTGCCTTTCTGTCTTGTTTGGCGTATTTTAAACGCGTGTAGTCGTCGTTGAACAACGACAGTTCGAACTTGTTCGAGGAGTTCTGCTGGGAGCAAATGATCCAGACAGTCATCAATATTCCCTAGTCTGAAGCATATTGAACGTATGTTTACTGTACAGTCGTGACTACATTGTCGTAGGAACGTACGCGAAGCAAATAAGGCAGCTTTCACAGATCGAACTGAATTATCCGGAGGTCTAACAGCGAGAGTTTTGGGGACAACATAACACTGAAGACAACGTTGATTAAGTATGCGGTGAGTGACCCAGTTAACAAGCTTCTTTCCCAGAGCAATGGGATTGGTAACCAGTTTGTATATATCAGGACCAAATGATGTAAGGAGTGTATCGAAAAATCGATGCGACATGTATTGGTTTTAATTGTGAATGATATATGTTAATAACACAGTGTTGTTCGCAGATGTAATATACCAACGTTTCGACTACCGTGCGTAGTCTTTCTCAAGGCAAGTTTTACCGACACACAGTTCGAACTACACACATTCACAAACACAGACAACTAAACATCACTTGGCATGTGAACGTTCCCTCAGCCATTTGATTGTAAAACTTGCTTTGAGAAAGACTACCCACGGTAGTCGGAACGTTGGCGCATTACATCTGCGAACAACACTGTGTTATTAACATCATATCATTCTCAGTTATCAATTACTCTTTTCTTTATGCTTTTACCGACTGAAGCAGAAGTTGTTCATATGACGCCTGTTGAATGAGTTTCGGATGCTGTCCTTTTCGGTCGCCCAGTCTAAAATTGGCCTGTTTATTCCAGGGCCCACCTTTTTGTCTCTACGGAACCAAGCGCAATCTGTACTGTAGCAGTGCCATTCCAGGCGAAAGGGTGACTTTTTGATCGGTTCCCATGTTTCTTTTGATAAACCTTGCTGGGTCTATGGTGTATATTCACCATGTCACAGCGCCACCAGCGAACTTGTATTTCTAAGGAAAGCGCTTGGTAGGCAAAAACTCACCAGATCCTCGGCACACTGCCTGTCTCCGCTCGCTTAATCAGTAGGCCTGGGCTCTTCTCATTCAAGGCTGACCACTAATGTTAGTGACCGTTGTCTTATCCACAACCCGGGGACGCGCTAAGTAGCACGCAGCTCCGCTCTGAGCGTCGGCTGGAACTCAGAAATTGGGACTACGAGAGGGTTAGAAATTGACAACACCATCTCTTTCTGTCGTCGTCTAGTAATGGTCAAATGGATTAAGCTTCTACCACTAGGCAACAGAAATTTAAATGCTGTCTTTTCTAGCCGCTATTTTAATAGATGTTAGTTTGTTGTCACTCGGCTCGTTACCGCGCATTGATCTATCGAGGCTCTGTACAGCTCTACGCCGTTCCAAATTTCGGGTTATGGTTACCAGTACTCGCAGTGCCTAAGGCCTTAATGGCTTTCGGGTATGCTTCTCATGCAGCATTGAAGTTTCATGCATGTTATTAAAAAATGGTTCATGAAAACAATATGGATTCCTTGAATTTCAAATCCAGTAAAGTTCTGTGGTTGTGTACTCTATCTGTATCCGTGCCCCCAATATATTTAGTGATGATAGGTGCCGTTGATTATGAGTTGACAATTCAAAACAGTAAACCAACTTCGATGTTTGATAGATGGCACAAATTACTGGACATACTATCTAATCTAAAATATTCTTACCTTGTAGAAATAATAGCTGATTTGCACAAAAGGTTACTTTTGTCGCCTGCAGATGCTCTAAGTCATAATCAGTAGATTTATTCTCCTCAAATCCTCCGTACTGTATTTCGATGGTTCAGCTTTGTTTACCTTCTCAGAGCTTCATCTATACGAAAATAAAAGAAGTTTTTAAACTGTGGGACAATCCCAGTAAAAATCATTTTTATTTGAAAACTTCCAGTGTATGAAATCCACTTCTGCACTTAGGGCATACCCCCTGCTACCTACTGTTTTTACCTGGAGTACCTCGCTGAGGTTAAAGGCTTATGTTTAGTGTGCCGCAGGGCGCACAATTCGGTTGTATGGTTGCCAAAACATGAGTTCATCTGCTGAAAACTTTCGTCGCTTGATGATTTTTGATTATTGAGGCCTGCACAGGATCCCGGGGATTGAATATGCGAGTTAGGAACTAAGTATTGGGTACCGACTCAGAAGATTTTCGCACGTGATCTAGTCGTTGGCTAAAAAATGTTCCGTAGACTGGACCGTATGACCATCTGTTCTCTGTCTATTGCATTGGATCAGTCCACATGTTCGTCAGCTTGGGACAGCCAACTAGTCTAGCCAACGACTCACGGCAGTGCTAATTGCCCAATACCTACCAGTGGTTGTGCACCTTATGCCAATTTGAAGTTACTGCCATCGTTCGCAGTCCTATCATTGGGCCTACCTATTGAGTGCTTCGTCTTGATCAAGATGCATTATTTCACAGTCCCATATGAGGTGTCTGTAATGGACTCTACTTCAGTGCTTTAGTAGGTTTTGCATTTCGTCTTTTTAACGAGGGATAAAAATTTCTCTCATTGGTAAGGCAATCGGATCGCCCCGACATCGTGAAATTGCTTTCTTTTACTTTAAGACTGCCTTTTTTAGTGGATTCACTTCCAACGTGTTTTCATCTTTTTGAATCTTCTACCAGACACCAATGCAATTTCCTCATTGTTTGATCTGCTCACTTTAATATCGATGTACAGGACCGGTGCTGTGGCCAGAGTAATGATAAACAAACGGTTAGGCTCAGCGCTTACGTGACTCGTTTTGGAAGGCACCCAGAAGTGTAACTGATTCTTTTGCATTCACCATGGTATTCAATCTCAGGGGTCGAGTATTGTGCAATGGAAACTTTATTTAGTTCCATATCTTAAGCTTCTGAGCAATTATTTCCGGTGTTTTCCATTAGTGCAATGAATCTTAGCAATTATATCCTAACACCCATTATACAATTTCACACTTCCCGTGTAACTTAGTGGAAATTATGGACGAATGTTCCGATAATGTGTCTGGTTTCTATTCCTTGTTTACCGTACGCATGTTGGGTCCTGTATATGCGCCCTTGGGAATCTGCTCTCCTTAGTACAAAAACGGGTACATGAAATACGCAGTGGCTTGTCGTGTTTATGATTCTCGTCTGAATGAAGATTTATGTACGTTTTCTTGTCAGGAACTCCTCTGTTTTATGAGGAATTCGTAATTCCCCTCTTCCGTTTTGACTCCATTCCAATCGAGCCTTGATCATCGAGATTCCTTTCATTTCATTCTCCTCTGATGATCTTCCTCCTAATTCATCGATTATTTTCCGATTGTGACAGACCAAACGAAAATGGGCGATATCGGCAACAATGCGGAAGTTGACGAAAGTAGCGACCTAGTTACCTTGGTACTTAACGGTGATACGTACACGGACCTCGACGATGATGAAGGTGCACCCGAGAAAACTGCACACGATGATGTCTTCGACCAAACAGCTGATAGCTCCTGTATTGTATCAATAGAGGTAAGCTTACCATCCAAAGGTCGAGGTAAACTTTTCATTTTTGAATTCGTTCATCACAACTCATTTTATAATGGATTGAAATTCCTTGTCGTCCGGGTGATCCAAACATGCCTGGCCTACATAGCGATTCCACTGTTAGAACTGTTTTCTGGTTTTCCTTGGCAATCCACTGAACAACTGAGACTATGAAGTTCTTTCATCCCACTATGCTTAGGCAATGTTGAGGTTGAGAGCTATGCAAGGAATTCGAGGTGGACTTGAATGAAATAATTTATAGTCGGAACCATCAGACTTATGTTGGCTTGTTTGTCTTATATGAATAGATGAATCCCACCGAAGATGAAACATGTCAAACGGAAGTCAAAAGGTTGGAAGTGGATGAGGTGTTAAAATCTTCACTCACATTACAGGTAAAACTAAGTTCGTATTCATCAGTATTTTTTACTTCTCGGTCACCTAGTCCACGGATTTGAATGATTCATTCCGTTTTTTCAAAAGCGGCCTTTCGATTTTGTTTGTCCAAAGCATAACATCCATGATACTGGTCTTAAGTAGAATTCAGTGACGCGTTAATTCCCCAGACTACTGTGTAACATTGGTGTAGACCATTCCCCTGTCCATACTAGATATCGTCGGCATTTTGTTCTTGCGAAACACTATTCATGAAGATTTTTTGATGTGTTCTACTACGCGATCTGTTGCCCTGCCGACCTATAGCTGCTACTTCAAGCGGAAGCTTCTTGAAATTTTATTGATATGGATAACGTGTTTCCCGAGGCCCATGAGCGAAATAGCATGAACACCCTTGGGCTCAGTAAGTAACGGAAGAAAGAACAAGGTACCCTATTAATAATCTGGAATGGACAAATTCAGAAGCAGTAAGCTATGTGCCTTAGCGTTCACTTGCCGGTATGCTCGAAGTATACATGATGTCCCGTTTTGCCTCCTTGAAACTGCGATGGTGCTTGATGAGCTTACCGGGCGGAAGAAAAAGAGGGTTATTCTCCACAAAGCAAATTCCACCGTAAAATTTTTCATGGTCTTAGGAGTTTGACAATTAGTGAATAATGAGTAATTGCTTTTTGGCCAAAATGGTAATGAATCTCAAGCGAGGGGTGGCACGTTGCATTGTTCTGAACAATAATCAGATTTTCAAAGCGATATTTTAAGGAGTTAGCAAAAATAATTTTTCGAAGGACTCAAAATATTGCACTAGGTAAAGTGCCTATGGTTTTGTGCAGTAAATTGCAACTCATCTCATCAAGCGTGATGAAAACTGCAATTCTGTTACCGATACGACGAATTTAGAGGAAAACGTCCTCCCATAGATCACGTTTTTGTCAACCTCGGCATAGAGTGCACTTTTTGGGAAAACTAACTGACCGCCAAGTTACAACTCAAACAAACTTTCTTTTGTGCGTAAAATCAACACACGCAGGCCTTTGTTGCGTTTTCTACAAATGCTTCGTATCAACTGACATCTGAAGCATCACAAACTTGTCCTTTTTCTACAGCTTGGCATGGCATTTATTTGGGATATTTTCTTGCTGTACTGAGAGCAAAAAATTTCCGAGAAGGTTGGTAATTAGCACAACAATCAAAATCCTGTTTTAATCTGCTGGATTTTTCACCGGCAAGACGTTTTTAACGAAGCTAGGTCGGAACAGTCGATCTTAGAGGTCCATGGGCGGAGCCTTCAGCTATCCAAAGCTAGCTCGCAAGCCAATGGAATGAAACGTGAAAGTCCTGACCAAATGAGACCTGAGTGTTCAATATAATCAGTCCATCGCAGATGCATGTATACTGTCGTATACTTCGCGCGCCGTTTGTGGTTCATCATAATACTCGTCGTTCAGCGTTAAACAACAGGGTATGCCGCACTGTTGGAATAGGAAGGATGACTACCCAATGTAAACTGGCAGTAGACTTACAGGAATAGAAAAAGCGATATCTTAGTAAGTAACTCGCGGAGTACAGTCTTACTGTTCAAACGCGCTTTTTCGACCAGTACGACTCGATAGAAAATGATCTCCACTGTTCACAACTCTCCGCCATATCTTTCAATGTCTCCAGCCAGGTGGTTGACGGACCTTGCGGATCCGAACCACGGAGATGCGAGACGCTTACTTTGTCTAAGTTAGCCGTACACTTTCTCATCCTGCGTTTCCACATCCTCTGTTGATCTCCACGTGGCTTCTCCCATTTCGTGGGATTTTACGGAGAGTAAAGCACGGTACGGTAGACGAGTGCTCGCCATACGCTGCACGAGACTGGACCAATGAAGTGTACTAAGTTTGATGTGTTGTTAGAGATTTTCTGAGTTGCTACCCAGTAATCATTTGCTCATTTAATTCCTGGGATATTGCGCAACAATCGGTGATCGATAACCACGAAGTGACGACATCTCGAATCAACTATACAACAGAACTAAGCACACTGCGGGACACTATACACGACATTTCAAGTTCAGTGAGATATCAGGTCGCCTTCACTCGAACCTGCACTTCGAGTCCTGATGTCTAAAGCTCATCTCCAACACTTTCTTGCCATAATTAGTTAAAAAGCTTCCTAGGTAATTAAAACGGTGGACGACGGTCATTTCAATCCCATCGAGTATCAAGTTTCAAACTGCTGACATCCAGCCGTGTGGAAGCACTTTCCACTTAACAGATGCAAAACATGCAGAATCTCAATCTTCGCGAGTCTGTACAGCGTACGTTGCGCATGTATCGCAGATTCAAACGAACACACAAGGTCCGCAACTTGAACACAGCTTTCCTTCATATGCCTCTTCGATGCCTACATCGTGAAGACCCCGTTAACCATCCCCATTATTTTTCATATAGGACATCCGTCACAACGAGACTACACTTTGATGTGGTGTGACGGCTTGCGTGCCTCTGTGATCCAACGAGCTATACAGGATGGCTTATCTCAAGCCGAAGATCCAATCATGCCTGGAAGGTCGATCGGTAGAGGCCTTACGAAGTATTCTCCTGGTCCTCCAAGTTGGGGGTTGATCTGAGTTAGCAGCTCAGTCGTAAAAACGAGTGGAAGACTAATTGATCCAAGTAGGTGGGCGCCCACTCAGCTATTCCGCGCTGCCTTGCGGTCAGGTTCTTGTCGAGGCTTTGGTTGAGAACCCTAATTGTTCTTCTGCTTAGTGGCTGGACTCCCTAGCAGTACCTGTCCATTATTTCTCATGAGTTACACGCCTACAAATAATTCCATACTGCATCGGTCGTCGCGCAGGATAATCAGGACCGCGCTGCCCATTGCGTCGAGCGCAAGTGGGGTGGGTATTGATAAGTATGCTACTGCTCAGAGTTCCCTCTCTTTTATTCAACCTGTCTCTTCTGTCTCCAACCCAATCTGTTTGCCCCTTCTGCCTACCCATAGTATCTCCATTGATAACACGCCCGATACTCGCAACGGTTTATTGTTCAGTAGTGTAGTTAGCGGTTTTCAGTCTATTGGCTCACATTTTCTCGAGCCTCGTCAGCCCCTGCATCTGGGTTCGTTCAATGTGCGCACTTTAATGTAGACTGGCCAACAGGCGTGTTTGGCTCTAACAGTGGACTCACTTTCGATTGATGTCTGCTGTGTGAGTAAAACAGGAATTCAGGATTCGAGTAGAGTAATTCAGCTAACTGCGCCAAACGTCTCGTCAAGACATTTTCTTCGCACTTCAGGAGACGAAGCAGCTGAAGCTGTGGGTCAACGCTGCGTAGGAATAGTCTTGAGTGAGAAAGCTGAAGCAGCCCTTCTAGACTGGACCCCAGTCAACAGTCGCTTGTGTGCCGTGAGACTGCATGGATCAATCGGCTTCCGGAATCTTAATAGTGTTAGGCCCAGTGTATTTGTTATCTCGGCATACGCTCCAACAGACTGCAGCACTGAAATGGAGAAAGACGTGTTTTACGATAACCCCGTCACTCTTGTTCGGAAGAGCAAACGCTCTGACATGGAAGTGATGGCAAGAGATTTTAATGCACCAGTTTGAAAGCTTAGTGCATCGGAGTCGTTTTTAGGTATGCGATGCACCTTCCCTAATCAGCGAACAGATAACGGGGAAAGACTTCTCCAATTCTGTGCAGACAATAACCTAATCCTATCTGGTACGAATTTCCGATACAGTTCGCGTCGCACTGCGACATGGCGCTCTAGCTGACCACACGCTAACGTATTTAGTCCGACGTCTGCACCTGCAAATTCTTGGGAGGTATCACTGGATTCCCCAACGGAAGTGGAAGTGGAGTCGAATATTGGGCTTCTGAAGAGGAGAAAAGCTGCCGGTCGCGACGACCTTCCCCCAGTTCTTTTCAAATTGGGTGGACAAGGTCTGGTGTAATCAATTACCTCCTTGTTTCGTGATATTTGGAACGAAGGACGTATTCCATCATCGTGGGGTGAGTCAGTGGTTATACCCATCTTCAAGAAGGGTACACGGAGTGACTGCAACAATCATCGTGGGATTAGTTTAATTCCGATAGTTACTAAGGTGTTAGCTTCGATAATGCTTCGCCGTTTGACACCGATTCGCGAGAGTAATATCGGCGAACAACACTCCGGATTTCGGCCAGGTCGAGGTTGTATCGACCAGATATTCACTCTTCGACAAATACTCGAAACGCGCCACACGCACCGCCGCCCTACGATCGTAGTCTTCCTCGACTTGAAAGGTGCTTTCGACTCCGTGGATCGACCGGCACTACTCAGTGCTCTCCACCGGAAGGATATGCCAACGAAGTTTGTGAACCTGTTGCGAGCATTGTACTCGCATACCTATGGTCGCGTGAGAGTATACGGTGAACTATCAAGTTCATTTGAAACGACTGGTGGCGTTCGACAAGGGTGTTCCATCTCTCCATTCTTGTTCAACTTCGTCATGAACGAGGTGATGTAAGGTGCTTTAGCAGGTCTCCGGGATGTAGGAGTGGAACTGGGAAGTGGAGGGAAGCTATGCGACCTAGATTACACAGACGATGTCGTGTGCCTGTTCGAGTCTGCGGACCATGCACAACGGGCACTAGATAGACTGTCGAGATCGGTTGCTCAGTTTGGCATATGCTTTTGTCCTTCAAAGTGCAAAGTACTGTTACAGGACTGGACGACAGCAGCGTCGAACTTGATGCTGGGTGGACAGGAAATAACGCTGAACGATGATGATCTTGATCATATCGGACGGTAGTAGGATATTTCAGGAAGCATAACCTTATCGACGCTTCTAGTTTGTAAACTTTTTTCCGAAGTCATTTGATTGCAGTTTAGAATGTTTTGCTATCTCCATCCTTTCGTGCATACTCTCTCATGTTATTTTTACGCAGAATATAGAATCTGAAAATTTGAATGATACTTTGCTTGGTGACCATCCTGGCGACAGTACTTTGACGGACGTCGACCAACATCGTCCTCCTTCCAAGCAGCATTCTTCATTTCATGATCAGACCATTTCCGACGCTTCGGACGAGGAGTTAGCCGGATCAGGCAGTTCCGAAAGTGAGCTTTGTCCTCACTCCCTGTTTATTTTCAGTAACCCTTTTAGGTTCGATATAATTCTAAAAAAAGAACTACCTATACATCCGAACACCTCATTCAGTCGTGAATTTCGATGCTAATCCCTTTGACCCGAGTGTGGTGTTTTGTTTGGTTTGTTTCTCGGGCACGTTTGAACTGTTCATCCATCTCCTAAAATATTTCCTCTCATACGTCATATTCTGTGCGAGTTTTTGTTAAAACATCTGTAGGAATCTAAGGCCCCATCACTGTACGATCCACGCGATCAAGATGGGCATTAAGTACCGCCGTCTACACTTAAGCTTCCAGGCGTTTGTTGGTACTTGATAATCCTCCTGTGCGCAAAAGGTACTTTTGTCGTATCTCTTCTGACCAAGCATTATGGGAGCCATGGTTGTTGGGGAGGGCAATTCAGGAGGAGAAGGTGGGCGGAAATGAAACCGTGTTTTTGGTTCATCATCCTCCATTATCCCTGTTCACGCATTGTTCATTCGCGGTGATCCGTGGTTCGCCAATGAGCTTTATACTGCCTGGTTACCCTAACTGAATCAGGCTCCTGTAGCGCGAGCGTACCACCCGAGAGTTTAATCTAGCAAGAAATGGGGTGATTTTTTCATGTCCACCTGAGAGGCAACGATCGACTACTCAGTTCGTACTACCTTCAGATAAGAGCAGACATCTTGGCCGTCCAGTACATACTTGTCACAAATCGAAGTTACTTTCTGTATAGTTTGCAGGCCAAACGCGATTAGTTTAGAATCAAATTCTAGCCAAATTCACGTAGACTGCTCATCAAACAGAGTGCTTGACATTTGTTCTCTCCATATTTTGATGGAAATACTGCAGCGAAGTAATGAGAGGTACTTTCTTCGGCTCAAGTTGTTTGAAATTCACGGCCGTTCCGAGAAACTTCTAGGTTGTTAAGGGAAGTGGCCATCCTGGAGGAATTTTTGTGGTTGAATTTCTTCTTGACTGTCTGAGACCAGTTGGGCGATGACGCACATGTGGCTGAGTCACGTCAATACGCAAATGTGCGCATTCCTCGCTATGGGTCTATCACGGTGGCAGTGTACATGAACTTCGATTAACAAACGTTCGTCCCGGATTTGCTCCCTGGTTCGAGCACGGTGAATATGCATTGATGACTCCTGGTATAATTAGAACATCTATACTGTGCTTTCATCGTTTCCTAATGACGAATAGGGTGATATCATTTGTAAACTTACAAAATATGTTTCCCTTTTGGAATTTGTGCTGCATGCATTTTTGAATGACTCTGCAAAAAGGTAACGTCCTCAATACCTATTTCCGAATATAATCAACGGTAATCATATGATGTCCTTGGATTGACGTTATCTTGGTGCAAACTAGGCACATCAGGTAGTGATGATGTTGGTGATGACGACAACGAGGATGATGACGATGAGGAGGAAGAGAATGAGGAGGATGGTGATGCGAACGAAACTGATAACGTACACGAGTCGGCGCATGAGAGAAATGTGCGTGAGGCTGAAGCTAAATTACATCGTAGTTTGGCCAGTGTATCCTCCGCGATCGACTCCAAGCAACGGCTACTGGCCGAGTTGCAATCGAAAGCTGCCCAGTTGGATCAGTTAAGGAAGCACTATGAACGTCAGCTTGATCATCTGCAGTCACGAATCAAGGAAACCGAACGTGAGCGAGATTCTGTGCTTGCAAATCTCGATCAATTGGAGCACGCCGGTGAGGAACGACTTCGTCGGACGCGAGAGGAGTTTGCCAAAAAGCTCTCCTCTTTACAGGTGAGATGCTTATTCCCTTTCTTCATGATACTATACGATGCGGTCACGCTAACGGATACTGAATATTGTTCCATAGCTCACAAGCATTCTTCCCCTATACGGTACTTTTGATTAACATCAGTTCTAATCGGGCAACATCGTGAGTACGTCAAATTCAGCCGAACAAAATACTTTCACCCACTGGATAAACTACATGTTCGGTCATGATTGTTTCTCCTGAGTTCATCTCAGAAATGATTTATGGCGTATTTCTGTAACACATTTGCAGTATAAATCCCAGCAACCAATTGCACAACAGTTTTGTTTCGTAGCTGTCTTTGTCGTTAATTTTGTTAGCAATACTCATTCACGACTTTGTTTTCATATTTTCTATGGTTAGATTGTTACTTTGCCTGTTCTCTGCCAAGCTAGGATCGATTTCTATGCCGCTGTTTTATTTTTAGTGCGATGCGGTTTCTTATCTCCTCGGAGGAACAGATAACCCCATGTTCTCGGCTTAGAATGTGCTCCATGATTGAACACCGCGATTGGTATCTTCGGGCGTTGCCAACGTTGGTAGTGTCCAATCGGTCGATTAACTTATCGCTCATTTGTCTTTTTCACGAACTGGAAGGTGGATCTATCTGTTCAGTCCATTTTGAAGTGATATTTTATGAGATTGCTGACAAATATGGGAGCAGTTTGGAGAGCACAATATGGACAAACTTCGATGCTTTTTGCCCCATATATGTAGTACTATCTCGAACGGGGCTAGGTTGCCTTAAATAGTGTAGTCAGTTTGCGCACTCTAAAAAGGTGCACAGCAACATTATTTGATCCAGGAAACGGATAATGAATCTGCCGGTTAATCACAATTCCTCTATCTTCAAGCATAGTTGAATTAGGGCCACTTACTAAGTCATCCTATGGAGCATCCGTCAGTGCCCTAGGAGAGTGTGATCAGTAGTTTACAAAACAATCCAACTGACGATCAAATCGCCGCTAGTCGTTTCACTTTTTGCGGTTTCTTTCGAGAAAATTCCTTCCAGCATTTTGACGTTTCGCGTACTTCGATTGTAAGACCCGTTTTACCTACCGAATTTTCCTGAATTGGTATATCACAGTGATAGTTATTTCATCTTAAGGCCTACCCTTTTGTTATTTGAAGCATTCATGTGAGCCCTCGAACGTAACTTCAAGCCATGCGTAGCGATCAAATGAAACCCAACCCTGAACAACAGCAAATCCAGTGTACGGTTATCAGACCCCAACAGTCTCTTTCGGTCCCTTGTACTCCCACTTGTGACAACAGATCACGTCCAACAAAACGAACCGGTGGCAAACCCACGCTTGTGGCAATTGTGGGAGCCAGGTTTATGGCAAACGGTAGAAAGAAATTGACCCGATTAAGCAGAGATATAAGTTCCAAAAGAGCCAGTAATGGATGAATGGTGCGTGGGTTAGAATACATCATTTCCCATCCATCCTCTTCTCAGCATACATCAATCATTGCCACCAGTTCAGAATCGACGTTTTTTATTTAGGCGGTAGTTAAAAATTCGCTGTCTCAGGCTCCTCATCACACCTGACCTAGTAGGACCTAATGCGATTTTATGCCACTCCAAGTTTCCGAGTGACGGTTGCCGCCTTCCCCTTTTGTGTAATCTTTCCCAGGGGCTATGAGTCATCCTCTTTCCATCGCACCCGTAAGTAAATCTTCCCATAAAAACGTCCACAAAAGCCTTTTGCCCTCCTCTGGATTCCGTTTAGTTAGTCAGCCAGCAACAGCTAAGTTTAGTTTGCATATGTGACCGGCACATGGTTTTTGGTTGATGTGTTTCATATTGGGACCATTTGTTGTGCGATATCTACTTAATATGATATCTTCTAATGAAGTCCCATTGTTGGTCATATTCATGCTTTCGGTTTGGAGCACGGATTCTGAATTCAGTAATAGGCCTTATTCGTAATTCAAAGACATTTGGCTTGATTGCATCCATAACCGATTTCTCGTTTGTCCCTCGCTTTTTCTTCGGGCCAGTTTCAGTTCTTCTGCAATCAGTTATTCAGGTTGGTTTTATCTAAAAACCTAACAGCCAGATAACCCTGTGACAAAATACATCTTTTGGAATTTATCCGCCCATTTCCACTAATGTTAGCTCTGAAAGCACGAAGTCGATATGATCTGTTCTTACTTTTCGCATGCTCTACCATCACCTGTTTGTGTGTTCCAACAAGTTTCACGTTTTTCTATTTGGTGATAAATTTCGTGTAGACCTATCAAACGTTCTCATGGGCTTTTTCGACCGTGTTGCTCATCGCTTGATTTGTTCAGGATTGTATTCCGAATTCCGTTTCCAGTGTGCTATCTTGTGGTCTGCCTCGGCATAACGAACAGAAATCTATGTTTCGACTAACAGTTCCTCACAAGCAAGACATTCATGTTAACGCTGTGATCCCATAACAATATCGTCGATAGAATTTAATTTTCTGACGCTTCGGTCACCGCGGCTAACCTTTCGCAGGGCAGGCTTACAACCGAGTGGTACTCGGTCAGCTTCTACATCCCAGTTTATTGCACAATTTATTGGAAACACGTTGTATATACCCTATGTGTAAAATAATCATCCGTTTACTCTCACCAGCACGTAGACACTCAGAAATCTGTTTTCCGGTTAACTTCGATATTTCGTCCAAAACATCCCGAGCAGCCATCCAAATCGTTTGTTTGGATTTCGTTCTCCTGGCAGTAAATTTAAACAAGTGGTACGGGCACGTCCGTATCTTAGGACGTATTGGTTGCATAATCCCGTACTTTGCAATAGCTTTTGTGGATGGGGTGCTCGTTTTTGCATGGCGGTCCTGAGGTGGTTTCGGAAGGAAATACAGTAGATCCCGATGACTTCTTGAGATTCCTCCTCTGCTTTATATCTGTGCTATATCCGACCCGATAGTTACTATTCACCCCACGTAACACCACTTCGGCTTGCCATTATCAGAGAATTTTCGTCAAACTTCTAATCTCAGTTATCACACTTGAAACAAGGCACTTGAATGAACTGCACGGCGAAACATGCTAGCAAAAACGATTGGAAAGATTGGAAAAGTCTTGAAGTAATTATGCAAGCCACAGCCAAGACTTTTCTGGCGTCCACTTATTCACCCATCACTTATTTCCCCTTGCATGTCTTTCATAATTGTTTCGCAACAGCTACTGGGGAATCGATTCTCAGTAGTTACAAATCTTCTGGCTCTGAAATGCTCTCACCTATACTCCTCTGAAGTAACAGTTCTGAACACGCGGTTCCGTTCTCAAACCTTTTTAATGTCTGTCCTGCTTGTGGAACCGTCCCTCACTGTTAGAATTTTGCTCAAATAAAGCTGATTCCCGAAAATAGACTCAATAAATGTTTGCTCCCTAGTCCTGTTGAGAATATTTGAGAGTATGCTCATTGATCAAATACTGGCTGAAGCTCAGTCTTCATAACCCCTGTAGGTTACATGTAAATCCTCGGTATCTACACTCGATATTTCGAAGTGTATTGTTCATTTAGTTCCTTCTTCTCATGATGTAAACTTTCGCTTAGTATAGTTCGTTTTCCTCAACTGCTCTTACACGTTTGACCCCTTCTTGAGGCGGTGCCGACCCTACTGCTCTGCGCGTCTTGTGTGAGTACTCTTCCAAATGTCCTCAACCCTCTTCCTACCTTAAAGGTTTAGTTTCATTGATTGTGAATGTACTGTTGCTGTTATTCAGCTGTTCGTGCAATTTCGACGGGAGTTGGCAAGATATTCTCAACGAACTTAGTCTTTAGTTTTTTCCCGCTACCTCTCACTGGACTTTTTCAAACATGTTGGCGCCCCCTCTAAACTTCAGCGTAGTTGTCCCACATAATACTTTCGATTGATCTTGAGAATTCTGTGCGCCTGAAAGGAATAATTTCGACTCACTTTTTTGTACCAAAGATGTCGAATCCATTTGTGTTTTCCAGGAACCTTCATTTATGCTTTGATATCATGACCTTTAGCTGCTCGCTGTCTCATACTTGCAGCCAGTTTGCTCCAATAAATGCATCAATTCCTTCTTGTCCTTTAGCTGGTATTACACGTCAACCCGAAAAACCTGTGACTGTTTTAGTCGCTATGGTTCTTACTAGGGGTTTTCACTTTATCTGATCGAAACAGTTTGACGCTGGCAAGTCAGCCTTTTTCTCTCGTAGGTTTTTGTAAATATCGCGTCCCAGTATTTACCCAGCTAATGCTACACTGATTCTGATAGATCAGATAACTTTTTTATCACCGGTGTTGTGCTCCTGGTTTGTATTAAATTTACATTAAACCATCACCGGTTCAGGCATATATCTCCAATGCCTTGTATAATTTTCACCTTAACACATGCTTACCCTAGTAGCACAGTGCTAGGTTGTCCACTGTCATGTTAAAGGTAACCATCAGCAAAGTTATTCTTGAATATTTAGTTTCAGTCCTTTCAATCGATAATCCGTCAATTCTGTTTCCCATTTTTGGTTTGCACTTCGAGACGTAATCTAGTCGGTAGTGAGACGATTTAAAACGTAAAAAGTCGTTTCTACGAAAGTAACGTACTATATGTTGAAACAGTTTGAATTCAGCAGTGCAAAAAGCTGCAATATTTAATCATACTATTTAATTTCTGCAACGATCCAGTTGATTGAACTCATGAACCACAATCCGGTGGCCCAAATGCTTTTTTACGTTCAGGTTCCTTGTCTAAACTGTCCACCTCTATTTCAGTGTCATCGATTATTTTTGCGCGCCCTTCAGCCACTACCTGTTTCGACAAAGTTACCAGAATTTCCGTTAACCCCGATATTTGTTTCATCTCCACGATACGAACGGGGCAAGACGAGGTTTTCAATGTACTCGCTGACTTCCGAAGTCAGTGTTCTGTCCTTCAGTATGTATGCATGTGTGTGAAACTAGCGAACGGTTCTTGTTATTGATTGCCATTGTTTATCATCAGCTTGTTGATAAACCTCTCATTTCCTTTTGTCAGATCCCCATTGGCGATCGATTATTTCTGAATTAATCGCCCATGTTACTTATCTCTTCTCGATAGGACGAAGTGAAAAATCTCCAAATGTCTCGTCAGGAACAAGTGCGTTTGGAGCGTGAACAGGCAAAGAAAAATAGCGAGCTACGTCAATTGCGGGCCGAATTAGAAGAACTCCGTCGCTACAAAGTCGATTTGACTAAACGTTTGCAGGAAGAAACGAAAAGATCCCGTCAAATCGAAGCGATGTCGGCAAAACGCCTTTTGGAATTGAAAAAGGCCAAGTCACAAGCGGACAATCAGTTGCGCAGTTTAACTGCTGCGCACACAGCCAAAGAACGTGCGCTGAAACAAAAGGAGGCTGAGGTATGTCATGTTAATTTTCGTCAGCTTTTCGTTTCCATGCTATTTCAAAGTTTATTCAACTAATACTATTTATCTTCGTTCTAATTTATTTTAGCTGCAAGCATTGAAGCGAAAAGCACTTGAACAACAGCGGCAGCTCTCCATGTCGGCCAATCGAATGACACGTAGTGTTTACGGTGGTTCAATATCTACCAGTTCCACAATAGCCCTAAGGACACCCATTCAGAATGCAATGGCTTCCAGTATGTATGGTAGCGTGGGATTCAATAGTGTGCCCGCTAAACCGTCGCGCGTAGTCAATTCGGCTAAAGCTAAATGGGCTATCGTGTTACGTCAGCTTGAGACAGAAGTGCAACGACGTCAAACATCGGCCAGATTGGAACACGATCTTCAAACCTGGATACGTGAGCGTGAAAGCCTGGGTCGCCGTCTCCTTCGTCTACAACGCCGACGTGCTCGTGTGGAAGAGTCGGCCGCAGACGATACCGAATCGGAAGATGTGACTCCAAAACTCGTTGAATATGACGAGCAGGTATCTATGTACTCTTGTATTGAGTCTGATTAGGTTGATGTAGTTACGTAATGTGTTGCGCATGCTCGCAGACTGCCTGTCGCCATGTATGTTGTTCTCCAAGGCAGGTACTAGCTGAAAAACGGGCCATGGCGGTTCCGCTACAAACAATCTGGACAGACTCAAGTAGGTCCATTTAAGCTACCAGTTCGAGTTGCTCGATATCTCCCCATCGGATGTATAGAGATTAAGCGACATGGCTAGATGCAGAAGTCACAGGCATCTTTCGTTCCGTTTCAGATTTCTTTACCTACAACCTTTCACTTCCGAACACGCGGTGCTATCAGGTAGCACTCAAAATGGAGACATCAACCTGAGGCTAGCAGTTGTATTAACTAAACTATCAACGAAGTAAAGGAGAAATATGGAAGTGGTAATTTGTTTTGTTAGCCCTGTCTGGAGCACGTGCTTTCGTCTTCTGCCATGATCGTAATGGCATTATATCTGTACGCAGATTAACGTTAACTATGTCACTAGTGTAACTTTTCAGAGCTTTGGTTATGGCATGTTTCAACTCTGTTTTAATTCGTTCATACTGGACAGTGAGAGCTGTGGGATGCGAATTCATAGTCAACACAGACGACCATATATATATATATATATATATATATATATATATGCAGAAGCAGCCAAATTTTGATTCCATCGTAAACATCTTGTTTGTTTGTTTTTCATTTGTTGATGATTAACCGCGGGCTACTAGGCATGCCTTTGCTTGTTCGTGAGAGCTTTTTTGGTTTGTGCTGTTTTGACGTGATCTCGTCCGCAACACTTCGCGTGGTTCTCTGTCAATTTTTATTTCAGAAGCATAGTTTTGAACCCCCTCGCCCACGTAATAAGACCAGGTGTCTATGAAATATGTCTTTACCACTGTATTTTGTGGTTTGAAACAATGACGTTTTGTCTTACATCGCTGGAGACACATCATTGAGAATCGCAATTAAACTAATCCCACGATGATTGTTGCAGTCACTCCGTGTACCCTTCTTGAAGATGGGTATAACCACTGGCTCACCCCACGATGATGGAATACGTCCTTTGTTCCAAATATCACGAAACAAGGAGGTAATTGATTACACCAGACCTTGTCCACCCAATTTGAAAAGAACTGGGGGAAGGTCGTCGCGACCGGCAGCTTTTCTCCTCTTCAGAAGCCCAATATTCGACTCCACTTCCACTTCCGTTGGGGAATCCAGTGATACCTCCCAAGAATTTGCAGGTGCAGACGTCGGACTAAATACGTTAGCGTGTGGTCAGCTAGAGCGCCATGTCGCAGTGCGACGCGAACTGTATCGGAAATTCGTACCAGATAGGATTAGGTTATTGTCTGCACAGAATTGGAGAAGTCTTTCCCCGTTATCTGTTCGCTGATTAGGGAAGGTGCATCGCATACCTAAAAACGACTCCGATGCACTGAGCTTTCAAACTGGTGCATTAAAATCTCTTACCATCACTTCCATGTCAGAGCGTTTGTTCTTCCGAACAAGAGTGACGGGG
>LUCM01005067.1:127939-158680 GCA_008360955.1 Fasciolopsis buskii | reverse complement strand
ACGGAGTCGAAAGCACCTTTCAAGTCGAGGAAGACTACGATCGTAGGGCGGCGGTGCGTGTGGCGCGTTTCGAGTATTTGTCGAAGAGTGAATATCTGGTCGATACAACCTCGACCTGGCCGAAATCCGGAGTGTTGTTCGCCGATATTACTCTCGCGAATCGGTGTCAAACGGCGAAGCATTATCGAAGCTAACACCTTAGTAACTATCGGAATTAAACTAATCCCACGATGATTGTTGCAGTCACACCGTGTACCCAGAATGATTGAAAACACGTGCATTTGTACAGTTAGGCTATGTTCCGTGTGTTGGCTGCAGCAGCATCTTATCTTTTCCCGCCTGTGTAGTTCCACTCCCTGTTCCCATTGGATATTCACCCTTTTTATCTAAACGTGTAACTATGGGGAAAAGCTGTGGTCAGTGAGGCTGTTTTATCGCTGAACAATTATGACGATGATGATGAATGGTGAGCAGCGAAACGCTTCGACGTTGTACGGATAAGGCTAGTATCTTGTGGCTAATGTCGCTACGCGAGCCCTTCTTTAAGGCGAAGACGGCGATCGATCCGGTCGGCAAAGCAGGAACCTACTCAGATTGTTAGATTTCAGAGAACAGAATTTGAAGCTTCCTAGCAAGTAACTTCGCATCATTTCTAGGAATTCAGAAAAGGCCATGAAAATCCTGTTTTGTGATGTCCTAAGGCTTTGATTCACCCTTGGTTTACCTCAGACGGTATGTTTGAGAAAACAAAAGACCGGTAATGCTCTGAAACAAGTATGGTTTGCTTTAAGTTCATTTCTCATTAGGAGCCGTGCTTTATTTAAACCACCTCCGCGGGAAGGAACTGGCGTGTGTAAAAGGACAGAAACTCGGTAGATACAGTGTCGCGGCACGACGGGTCAGGCCAAAACGCACTGAACCAGCAAGATGCTAGGCATCCTTCATAAGCGACCGGTGGTTATTAATGTCGTTAAACATGGGCTGTTCAAGCCGTGTTTTAACAATTTAAGAAACAATTCGGATAAAGTGGCTTTTCGCAATCCAACCAACGTTGCATCGTGTGTTTCTATCGCTCACACATGGATAACTTACTGTAGACTATCGTGCAGTTGGGGTTGAGAGAATTGCTCCAGCGCGAACAGCAGCGCTTATATTCGTAGCTAATTGTCACATCATCAGTGTGAATATGTCGTCGATTCGTACAGGGCAGATGCTCTGTGGTTCGTATTGGCGAGGAACGTGTAATGATCTAGGCATAGTCAGAAACCTTCCCTTTTTTACATACAGTAAAAATCGAGACCGAAAAAGATCCCTAGGTACCCTTTGTTGGAGAACGTGCGACCTACTCTAGTCGTCATGTTTTCTGCTAAAATACCGTTATTGCTCCGGATTGCCTTAATTAGGAAATCGTATGAATTTTGGTAGTAAATGTCATCGGCTGCATCTGGTCTAAAATCGCCAGCAGATTCTTATGGATAACACTTCTCGGGTGAAAAACTACAACGTTGTTGATATTTCTTCTGCTTGTCCGTGGCCGGCTAATCAGTTAATATGAGCCCACTTCTTTCACAACTAATTACAGATTTGGTGGCACTTTTCTGTCTGCAATCTGAGAATGCACCTACTGGTGTGCACCTGTTCTCTCCTCCGATTTACATTTTTTCGGCTCAAAACGCCTTCTCTGCGGCCTCCCAGCGACTCTTTCGAACAGTAGTTTTGACGGGCAGAGTAGGCGCTAAGGATAATCTGTCGTCTGATTCTAAGGCATGAAGCTTGCGTTGGTGCTGATCTCACTTAGTGTGTACCGATTTCAAAACTTAGCTCAGGCGAATAAACACTGTCGTCGGGTAAAACATGGATACATATATATATAGTGATTCAGAACGGTAACCAACTGTATAAGTAATGTTTTATGCTATCCAACATCTTGGTTACGAGTAACTGAATTCTAAGTTCAGCTACTGGAAATCTCCCAAATTGGTTAGTCTGAGCTGTGAAATGTACCGAAACAGTTAAGAATATTACTAAACTATCAATAACGTTAAACGAAAATGAACGGATTAACTGTCCTATGGCATCTCCAAGCGGCGTTCCGGATTCCTTTCTCATTGCCATCTTTCTGAAAACTCTGACGTAACCTTTGTTATATCTACTACAACCTTCATTACGCAAGCCCTTCTGGATTCACTAAAACTAATTCATGACAATGTTTTCATTTACCACAATCTTCTCTTCATGTTCTCGACCGATGTTAGTGTTAATTCATATTGTTCCGGAACTTTGCAGATTCGGAATGTGACAGCCCAGTTAGAATCAGTCCAAGAGGCAATACGCGAGTGTCAGGCGAGCATAATCGAACTTGATAAATCCGGCCCAAAAATACCGAATGTTTTATCCACGCGTGGTCGAGCCAAGAACTCACGCTCTATGTCCAATCCCACTTTGGCTATCTTCACTAATTGTAGCCTTAGTGAATCACGTTTTCTTCTCAGTCAGTTGTACGAAGATGATGTTTCCCGGGCCCTGTTAGTCACCCGACTTCAACAGTCGGAAGCACAGCTACGAACCAATTTATCCGTGTGGGAACAGGAACGAGAACAAGAAATGGAAGTCCTCCGGTTAGCCATGCAGCACGCTGGGTTGCCGGTTGAAAGCGTGGACAATGTGTTATCCGTCACGAATCCCGGCGATCGCAGCACACGACCAAACAGTTCCACCCTGTGTCCACAACATGGCTTAGTCAGTCACACCGGATGCGAGTGTTGTTCGGTCACCAATAACGGGTTGACATCGGCTACACTGTCTTCTGACGACTCGTCTGGTGCAGAGGAGTCACGAGTCGATGCTTCTACAGGGAGATCATTCGGAAGATATTATGGTGGTCACTTGATGTCTCATTCAATGTATGATACACTAGAACCGATTGCTACTACGCGTTGCGTTCGTCGACATTGTAAGTGATTTTTTCCGTACTTCCAATTTATGTTAATACTTTAGTTAGTGGCTTACTCGCTTGTTATTCAACCTTGATTTCCCACGGTTCATTCCACACACTAAAGCACAACTTAGTACATCTGTGGTACTTCAGTTACAAGCTACGATCGATACAAATATTGGGGACCAATCAGCAGGTCCCTACACTAATTGAATTATTACATGCTTTCCTCGTTATTTAAAACACTCGAATTGCACGTGACGCATTATTCTTTCGGTGTAATTCGAGACCTATGTGTCTTTACAATTAGGGCATCATCAGTCTGTTTAGGCGCAAAGTTTCCTAAAAATAGATACTGGATTCAGCATTTAAACGCAACGAACCGCAAAAGACTTTTCATCTCTCTGGATCCGTAATGGTCACTCCTGGTTAACCTGTATAAGGTTCCTCGTTATCACTTTCTGTTCAGTTGTTTTTCGACCGTTTGCTTGTTTGAGACCTTCATTTCGTTCCCAGGTCTGTCCATTATGTCTTTGATGGGACCTCGTGTACCACGTATATAATACCTCAGTGAACCAGCTATCTTCCGCCACTGTTCACTCGTTCGTAGTTTGTAAATAAGTGAAATTCAAACATGATGATCAACATTGTATGTTTCTACCATTGACTACAATTTTGCGAAATTTTCTCACCAGTGCTGGTAGAAAGAGTGCCAATAAAACAATTGTCTTTCTGGATAAAATAGAGTCGATTTGTTTCTTTGTAAGCAAGCTAATGATTTTTTGGCGCACCTGAATAGTTCGCACCAGACTTATAGTCATGAAACTCTCTCTATGAAATTCAGAGTTGCACTTCAAATAAAAAAGTCATTTCACGGGGTCTTGTGAATGCCGTGGTTATGATTCTTTCGCCTCTTGAGCTTAGTTAATCAATCAGCTGTGGTTCTCTTCCCTCCTAAGTTTCGTTTTCTTTTTTTTCATTTCCTTGGTATTCACCGGTAATTTCATCTACAGATTAATCTGCCTTCATATCGTGAGGAAAAAGTGATAAAGAACTTTGTTGTGTTACCTTCCTTTCGTAGTTTCTTGATCGATCATTTGGCAAAATTATGACGAGTCGTGGTTTTCAAAAAAACGAGCAAGCTGATACGCATTCACGGAAACGAGCCCCTTAATTAATAACCCCGACTGATCCCTCTTCGGACCACAGCTTTCACGCACAGACGTCAAGTCATCCGATCAACTTTGCACTCAGGAAGCACCAAACTCGAGATTCTCTCACTAGACCTCACCGGTGGTGCATATACATCATCGCACCTAGATTTGAACCCCCCTCTAGATATTTAACTGGCTAGTGGTTGTGCTACCATGGCGACATCAACTGATCAGAATTAGCAAATCACCTATGTTCAAATGTCGTCTTCAGTGACGGGAAAAAAACAGCTTCGAACGAATAACAAATGTTCCGTTCACTTAAGTTGATTGTCTCCCACCAATTCAGGTCTTGATGAGGATGAGCTAGTGTCCGCATTATCTGGCTGTGATTTTGGTATTCACGTATCTCAGTTGCTTGTGACTTTCGTACGTGGTCACTATGGTTAGTGACTGCCATTCAGATTACAACTTTGATTGTTATTGTTCATCCGTGGGGCTCGAAACACCATGGGCAATAGCGTCTCTGTTCTTTCGGTCACCTCACTGGAAAATTCCAACCACTAAAACTGATCAATCAAACGCAAACCTGTTGACAATTTCAAAACCCCACATTGTTTGGTTTTACCGTCGGCTATTGTTTGTGACTTTTGACTAATCGTTGCTGAGGCATACCATGAATATAGAATTACAATCACTGTTGAACCTAGCGGAGGTTGTGATGTTCATTTTATTCCTGTTCAAGTACAGTGCGGATGTGCACCTATCTGCGAGGTCTCATTTCACGCTTCAGTATAACCGATGCCCTTGTCCGGTTGAGTCCCGCGTATCGGAATCCAAATGTATATCCACATTTCGCTATGAAGCAGTGGCTGTAGTCAGGAAAATTAGACTTTTATCACCTCATAATGGTCAGAGGATAGAACCCAAGTCCGCCGGACACTGGTAAGAAATGCCATTTAACGGTCCCTAGTCAACTGAGAACTTGCGTGATTCCATGCCACTCCAGATTTCTATGTTATTGTTGCCTGTCCTTCTGTGTAGGGGGCCCTAGTGCCTAGGGTCTAGAGCATTTCAGGTAATCAGGCAAATACGGATGAATTTTATGTTTAGTAAACAAACCTTATCAATTACTCTGAGCAACGAAATGCTCACGGACTAATAGATTGCTGTTTGGCAAACTTAACCGGCTTTGAAAAGTATTTTCCCCGTTAGCTAAAGTGCTGATTGATTGTCGGATATTCAGGTAACACTGTAATTAAACCTTAAGCGTTTACGTGTGCCATTTCACATATGGCATCGCTTTTTCGATGTCCACCGAAGGGAACTAGGTTCCAGTAAAAACGACTTATGTCAGCCATCTTATCATCGATCCTTTGTAATCCTAAGTCTTGTATGCGATTGTCTCCATGCGCCGATTGTTCATTGAATTTTCCGCAAAGAAACACGAAAATAAGTCACTTTCTCCCTTGTTTATGCATCATTTGCACTTGTGTTTAGCTATTTTTAATATCGTTGTATTCACCGTCCATAGATTTATCTTATGAAAACTTGTATTGTTCACGGTCAAATAATGGGGTTAGGAAGATCAGCAGGTTGCTATTATTTTTCTCAGTGCTAGCAATTCACCTTGAAATTAGTTAAACCGCATTTTCGACTTCTCTCCGTTTGTTTCCGCTTAGTATCCGAAGCCGATGATTCTAGTCTGGACAGGTAAGCCTTTCAAGTATGATGCTTTCGGTTACTTAACGTGTTCCGTTTTTTCCCTTCGTCCTTGTTATCGACTGGTTCTTTTTTATCTGTGAACTAATAGTAACCAAATGGTTCTAGTTTATTCAGTCCTGTGAGCCCATATTCCCGCTGTTTTTTTATGAGCAAGCTGTTTGCGCGCTCTTCAGCCTAAATAGTCGCCGTGTCAACTCGATTGGATAAATTCAGCCAGTGGGAATGTCATTGTTTAACTCCTGTATAGCACGATATTTCGGGGGGGGGGCGAATCAAAAACCAATTCCGACGAATTATTCCAGGCGCAGTGTAAACATGATTGGCTGGCTAAGTAGAAAACCGTCCCAATTTCCTGAATAATTGGTTTCTGTCCAGTGGTTTAATCAATCGCCTTGGCATGGAGCCAACTAGCAACCCACCTGTGGAATCGATAGACTCGCCCTACCTGACTTGTTCAGTGCAAACTAATAATCTCAACCGAAGGCAAGGGAATTTTCGTGATACGCGAAGAGTTTTCTTTGGTCTTGATCATGGTTTCACTACGTTACAGTCCCAGGCTCATAAGGCTACAAGTGACCCATAGAACTCTGAGAGGTTTGAAAGCATTCGAACGATGGCGAGGTTGTTCGCCGATACAGTCGATTGTTTGGTAACGGATTCTAAGTCTTTTTGAGGTCCTTTGGATGCGACGTGTATCCTGATCTCACATTACCTTTGAATTGCTCATAATTGATACCACCAAAAACTGTGACCTCGGAGTTTTTTATATACATTTCTTTTCAACTACGTGACCTCATTTCTGCGAATCTAGTATTGTGTTGTCGGAAATCGATGTTCCAATTGCACACTCTCCTTTGTTTCTGCAAGTATATAATCCAAACTTCATATAAAAGCTGAAGTGGTGTTCCAAATCCATTGACACGAACACAACAGTCTCCTCGTTATCGTCTTCTCTAGTCACATGTTAATGTGATTGGTGTACGTTGTAGTAATTTGATGCCTCGGAACTGATTTTTCACCACTTCTCATCTGTCTTCCGGACTGATTGAATCGGCAGCTTGACAAGATACCTCGAGTAGATTATCTTTGCTCTTATTCTAAACTTCCTGTTAACGCATCCAATTATCGTCCAACAACGCTTGTGATAATTTCCAACGGATTTTTCTAGATTTTCCAATATTGAACTTTTAGTTTGATTCGATCTTATCCGCGCGTATATATATATATATATAATGCACAAGTCTGAACACAGATCGTGGGCTATTGGGATCATGGCGAAGGACTAAAATAACGCCAGGAAAAGGAAAAAGAAAGAAATAGGGTGTATTATTGGCTACACATGGTAGCTTCTCCTTTCTCCACGTCTTTGGTTATCCATCGGGATGAATAATTCGTCAGTGAGCTTGATGTTACCCAGTTTACGGAGCCAATATAGAGGTTTAACTTAGGGTACCCTATCCCTAACCCACAAGAGAGTAGGACCATCTGAGGGCCACGTAATTCACTGGAGCCCGGCGACTAATTGCTCACTTCTTACGTTCTTGGGGTGGGCTGCACGTACTGGGTGTCCAGTACACTCCTCTTCCACAGGTCCCGGTAAGCACACAGATGTATTTTTCGTTCCCCGCTCATGGTTAGATTGCGATCAGGGTTTAGCTGACCCTATTAAACTGATTACCAAAGACTAATGGACCCGGTGGAGGACGCCGGCCATTCGCCTTCATCCCTGTGCTTTATTGGGGACACCATTATGAGAAAGGAGTGCGTAGAGTTTCTTCGGCGGAAGGTATTTGTGACTTGGGTCATTCGGGAGCATTTTGAAAGGCGTTCGGGCTGAGTAGTCTACTCGGAGCCTGAGGCACCTTTCTCCAACTGTGTGAAGGTATTCGAAGGAAGCCGCAAAAACTTCGTTTTGACGAGCCATGTTTCCCTAGGGAATCTTCATTGATATGCTCTTTCATCACGCGAAAGATAGTATCTGATTCTAGAAATTAGCACTTCTAAACATGCTTTGCTTACCAGACCCTGTTCAGCTAACCCGTCAGAAATCGGTTGAATAAACCACGCTTTTGCCATTCACATTACATTGCTTTAATATCTTTTGTTTCGAGATACCCTTACGTAACAGTATTTTATCCTCCTTTTGCAGGCTGTATGATCGGGCTTCCGAGACTGCATCCCGACTCAATAAGGTAAGAAGCGATTTCTTTTTTCTCAAATCTCCCCTCCTGATACCGAACTCCCAGTAATTAATTTCCTCTGATAATCGCTTTTTGACAGGCACGCGGTCGGATGCTTCAGCCGCAGGACATGCTTGGTCTGACCACACCCTCAGTCTCCGGGCAGTCTAATAATTTCAACGCGGCAGATCTGATGCCACCACCTTCTGGTAGCTTTTTTCTTCCCCGACCGCGCACTGCTCTTGGAAACCGTAGTCCGATGGTGAATGGCTCCGCTCCTGCTCCCAGTTCACGGGAACCGAATGCCCCGTCAAGCGCCGGTCCTTCGCCAGCCATTCGTCGTCGCGTTGTCCCCGGCCAATCTGCATCCAATCATCAACCCTCTACTTGCACTCCCCGTCCGAACTTGCCTGCCGTACACAGTGTTCCTGGTGCAATGTCCACTTCATCCACGCTTCCTGGAACCAATGGCTCGAGCAAGTAAATATTGTTCATTTTCTTGGTCAACCAAACTTATGGTCTTCCGATAACCTCTCTGCTGACTTGGTAGAAACGTAGCGATGCGATTTTGTTAAAGTGTTCATATTTGTCAATGTTTCCTCTGAACGACTCGGGACATAGCATCTGTACGTTACCGTTGGCATGGTTATTGAATTACTTGTTTCTTGCTTTTTCACAGTATCTTTCGGTGATCCTAATCGAAGGCATGTAATCAATGATCCACTGCATAAATCAGTCTACTCTGGTTTGTTGCCCGCTGCACTAGTGTATTTTCGTAGTTGGTGGGACTGGTTGATTTCCTCTCTTCCTGTGATATGTTGCACAAAATTAACCTTTTCGGGAACTGATGGCGATCGATCCGGTCGGGAGTGGTTGACACCATGTTCTCGCCTAAACGTGGTCAATATGCACGTAGAGTTTGTCATAACTGGAAATGATTTCTGTCTGTCAAGCTAGAACTTTGCGAAACCTAATGAATAAACTATATGTATAGGCTATTTAGGCCTTCCAATTACAGTTCGTATAATCTCATGTCTGGTGTCTCTCACTCCTTCATTCATCTACTCGATCCTGTCATTTGGGATTCATTTTCACTTCCTCCGTTGACATTCGACGGAAGTCCCCTCGAGGTGCCATTAATCAGAACTTTTTTATTCGATATGCAGTTGTTCGAAGTACCCAAGAAATAGAAAATAGGCTCTGGTATATTTGATAAAAGTTGTCTATATCCTTTTGAATTTGAATCAGCACATGAATGTCATTCGCGCTTTGTTGTCCTTTGCCAACTGAGCTGGAAAACCTCGCCGAAGGTCCATGGAGGTTTTGTACGTAGATGAACATAAGGGTTATCTCGCGCTAAAAGGTCACATGATGGCAATGACATCACTTATAATATTGCTGTCAATCTCCTAGGCAAATTCACGTAGCCGACTTGTCCTCTAGCAAAGAATTGTCCTGCGCCTTCCATTATTTAGATCCATTCAGTAACTGGTAGACAATCATTTATGCGTTGTTCGAAATGTGCGGCTTATTCAATAAATTCGAGCCGAGAATGGTGGATTTGTGTTTTCTTTTTGGATGTTGCTAGAAATAGGAATGGTTAACCGTCGTTTACGGAGGATTTAGCTGTTCGTTTTTCTAAATAAACAGTTGTACATTGATCTCGCTTTTCATTAACACAAAACAACAACGTCGAGGTAAAGGCCATTGTTTCTGAACACGTCGTACGTGGTAAATTTAGTCTTGTTTTTGTCCAAGACAAGTACTCCATCGACACGGTGTATATTATTTGTTATAATAGTGTATTGCAATCGTACTGATTGTGCAGAAATGTCATGTCAATTGTCCAGGATTGGTAACCACTCGAATAAAGTCTTTACGTTAGTTTTATTTCGCTTTTTCGAAGGCTCAAAGGACCAATCCACAAGTTGGGAACAGGTGAAGGAAGCGGTGAGGCTATCCGACTATGATTTGGCATAAGGGTGTGAACTAATCATTTCCAGTCGCGGTTCGGTCGGTTAAGGGCTCTGGGGAACACAACATAGTATGAAGTTCGTTGATGAGAACGTTGGACAGCTTTTGTTGATAGGCATAAAGACATGCATTTAAGCATGCACCTAGCACCCTGAAATGCTTGACTCCGACCTTGCCCATCTGTAGGGCAATTATTAAAATGGTTGCAACAGCAAACAATATTTTCTTATGAGAACGTCTTTCGTGTATAGGTCAGTGCCTTCTTTTTCTGCGACTGGCGATCATAGACGCCCATATTTTCTTGCATGCTCCCCATAAGTCGATGGACAAACATTATCGTTGTTTCATTTCAATGTATGCCAGAGTATTTTAAGAGTTCTGAGGGTTTTTGTAATTGACAGTTGCCAATCGTCCAAAAGTTGGACTATGTCGAACAACCCATTTGATGGTGAGAGTGGCTCATCAAAACTGCATCCCGGCGTATGCAAAGAGATGGACAAGAATCAGACACTTTACTAAAAGTGGTATTGTTTAAGCGTTTTCTATACCAAAAAACCTTATTGCTCCACTTTCCTGCTGTCCTTTAGAATGTAGTGCATTTACTCAGTTATTCCGGGGCTCTCTAATCCCAGTTACTTGGTGGGATAAAAATCAACCTTGTTACTGAAACTGCTCGGTATATCTAAATATACAGACCATTTGAGCTGTTGGCGTTAACTTAGATGCCTTTCAGTTAATGAATTCGAGGAGGTTCTCACTGAATCCTGCGTAACTTCACGCTCGGTCGCAGTCTTTTGGGGTTGACTGACTCATGTATTGCCATCGTGGACTCTTAGTTTGCGGTTTTCTTCGCCGAATTTTAATTTAGGTAGAATTGTACGAGTTACTCAATATTCTTCCCTCCATTCAGCGAAGCCGATACGGTAAACAATGTGAATTCGTCGTTGTGTGCTGCTGATGTTTTCAATCGTCTCACTGTTGGCATGTACTCTTCTCCCAATCCTGGTCGGTAAGTTGGTAGAAGCTACCACCACAGCTCTTTTACATCTGTTGATCCATCTGTTCAGTTAGTTTCTTTAATTTTTCTAGAATAGAAGTATTTATCGTTGAAGAGGCTGATCTCTTTTTTTCGCACCCTGTACGTTGCTTGCAAAATAATGTTCTGCCATCCACTTTGTTGCGGTGGTTATGGCTTTTGGCACTTAGCCAATGGCTCGGAAGTTAACATAGCTGGCTTGCGCTTTGACTCTACTGAACATCGCTTCAGATGAGAGCAAAGGTATTTTTAACGACCTTTCCATTGTTCACCTAATCCCGAAAATTCTTGGAGTTATCAACGTGTTGGAATCTTGATCCAAAAAGCCAGTCGTTTTTTGTGTCGTCAGTCCAATTCCCTCATATTTGCCGTGTTTGGCTGATCTATGCACACATTGAAGCACTGGCGTCGCACGATAGCACAGGAGCATGCAGCCTGCGGTTTAACAAGACACGAATACACACAATAGTTCGGGCTCAACTCTTCAAGCCCCGTTGTCACGCAACGAATGGAACGGAATTGCTGCTCATCTGAATGAGCAGCCACACAGAACAGAAAAAGGCGCGGAATACAAACAGCTAGCCCAGCCCGTTAGCGGAAGAGAGAAGACGAACACAGGGCACTGCCGCGTGTTTATTGGTGACCCACCAATGCAAGTTAATTCCAGTGAGCTCTATCGTTTATATATTTTTGTTGGGTGGCCTTGGTCGATACAGAAGGAGTTTTGATTAATCGTTTTGCGGACATACAAAAATTTTTGATCGCGCAACATTTAAAATAACGTCTATTTCGAAAAACTGGGAGAAGGGTATATTCTTTTGGAGAATTAACAGCAGAATTAAAATCTGCGGCACCGAAAGCACTAGAATGGTCACCGACCATGACATTTTGTTATGGTAAATTTTGCGACCAACATCCATTTTTAATCCCAGTTTGTCGTTTTTCGTTTCCGCAATGTTTTACTGCCGAAAACTTCAATTTATTGTGTGAATTCCATTGACTGAAGGTTTTGCGTTTTCCTGTGCCAGTCGTTTCTTTTGGAGACTCATTTGATATACTTTTTACCGTCATAAATACCCATATTATCGTTCTTATTTTTGTGCAGTATGACACCCCGTGTTCACGATATTGACGTGTAATATGCGGCTAGTCACTCCTAACTGTGAACATCTTTGTAGTAGCGGCCATTGTAATTCGTTTAATTGGCATCGCCAGTCTGCTTGCACCCATTATCGGCAAATTAAGTATTGTATATGCTCATATACGAGTACAGTGAGACGCAGTCGGCGTCATACAAATCTGTTTAATCAACAAAAGTTTTCATTCGACTTCTCTATCTGATTCTGATAAATATTTTTCAATTCATTGTCTTACCATCGTCATGTGTTTCACTGTCTGTCGATGTTCCGTTTTTGCTTAGTTTGTTTCAGGCAATCTCGGCCAACATCCTCATGAACTCTGTTCTGTCCTACTCCTTTAATTTCAGTGGTTCTATCCAGTCGTTGCAACGTAACACACACACCTTCCCGCCCCCTCTAAACGGTACAACTACACCAAATGTGTTGTGTGGTTCCACACAATCTTATCGATTGAATACATCATCCGTGAGTACAGCATCCACCAGTGCATTTCCAGCCTCAGTTAGCACTCAGTCTACCGTCACCAGTAGTCAGCCATTAGCAGCGTTCTTCAGCAATACTGCTTTTGGTGCATCTTCATTATCACAGTCTACTACTGTTAGTGGCTCTACGGCTACATCTACCACCTCCGGATCTGCCTCTTCTTGTCCCATTGCGCCGATGATAAATGGCCAATCGGTACCCAGTTTCCGTGTACCCATGGAGTGCACACACGTTGCCCGAGGGCATTCGAATGCTGTGCTCGATGTGGACATCGTGGGTAATCTTATGTTGACCGGCAGTAAAGGTCAGTTCGTCACATCGTTTCATTAGGTATTTTTGGTCTCACGCTGTTCATACACCTCCATCCATCATTTATTTGCCCACAATCTATATGCTTTTTGCGTTTCTTAGAATTACAAGTTCGCGGTTCCATTAATTTTATCTACCATTGTACTGATATACAAGCTTGGATTAAAAATGGCCACGTATATATATATATATATATATATATATATATATATATATATATATATATATATATATATATATATATATATATATATATATATATATATATATATATATTAGCAGCAACCAGTGTATGAAGACAACCTTTATCACCATTTTGAGCGACACCCCTGGAGCATTGGTGATCAAAGACGGGCACCTGTTCGTCTCTCGTTGTCTGAAGCAGAAAAGCAGTGACCAATACGCATGTACTTAGACCTGAAGTCTATTTTATTTGGCTAATTTACATCAGTATCTTGGGCGTATGGCTTTTTATTCGGCATTGGCTATTTCGTTCTTTGAACAATAATAGGCCGATTACCAAACCTCTGATTGATGCTTATTCATAAATTTTAGACACCTTACCCACTCTCTCTAGTCACCCACTAGCGTAATTCTCAGCCGTGAAGTTTTGAACTATTTTCCTATGGCTCTAACAAATCAAATGTTGATTGTCAAACCTGTTTTCTCCATCGCTTCCTGCTTGCCCATTTATCCCGTTCATTGATCTGAAGCGTTTTGAAACTCCAGCGCAATTCCTAGTATCGTTGATGATGTTAACAGGCAAATCGAGATCCATGCTGGACTCTAGTTGAGACTGAAAACACTTTGTAACTTGCTTTCAAAAGAGAGTGCCGGAAATATAACTGGAAATAAACAAAAATTGGTTGTATGCTTTTCAGTGATTTGGTTTTAACATAAACAATTCCTAGGCTCAACGTCGTCAAAGTGGACCAACAAGTTTCGCCTGATATCGCGTGATGTGATACGGTTTATTTAACAGTTGTCCACTGGGAAGGTAATTCATACATCTGACTAGATGAGCATTTGCACGTTTACCCCCGACCTCATTCGTTGTGCAAAATGACGATAAAGTACACTAAAATGACAAAGTGCACATCAATCAAAACTTGATCGGAACTCAACGAGAAGTATGATCATTCAAATTTTTCATCAAATTTCTTCATTACAAATGTACTGTCTAAAAAATTCGGCATTATTCCAGGAATAATCAATATTGTGAACTCCTGTTTCCCACTCCGGTTTTGGCTCATTATTTCGCGCTGGATCTTACAGATTTCCTTGTGATCATCGTTCTGTTAACAAGTTGAAAATCTCAAATGCAATTTTTGTCTATTTAACTTATGGTATCAGATCGAACAGCTAAGGTCTGGGATCTGGAAACAATGGAAGAGGTAGACACATTTCGCGATCACCCCAACAATGTGTCTAAAGTGCGTATGTGCCCTGTGTCTGGGTTGATTTTCACGGTGTGCTCCTATTTCATCAAAGTTTGGGATCGTCGTGAATCACGAAAATGTATCCGGACTCTCTTGTAAGCAATGGTCAAGAAATTTTCGTATTTTTTGTTTTAAGTGACTATTGGCTTACAATTTCCCCCCGCTCGGGGATTAGCTTTCATTTAGTTTGTACGTTTACTGTCAAACTGCACATTACCATATCCATTTTATTCAGATCCTGTCTCTTTTTGTGCAGCTCCGATTTTCAAGCTTCATTTTGTTCAGCTCATCCTTTGCTGACGCTCCTACAGATTACCGTGGCGAATCCCTCCCGCAGCACTCATACTTCGTGCATGCAATAGAAGAAATGTTGGTTAACAAGTACGACAGTTAAATATGAAGTCTCTGCTAGTGAATGGGAAAAAAACATTGATGATAGTGGTAGTTAAATTATTTAATTTCTTATGAGGACCTTGTCTGCACATCGGTGGAGTGGGTGCAATCAAAGATATGCTGCCGGATGATAAAGTGCGTTCGAGACTGTTTTAATGTCTAGTTAAGTGTGCGTAGGTTTTGTCACTGTTGCTTTAGCAGTAGTTTCAAATAGACGCTGGGTTGATGTATTTTTGAAGCAATACAAAACTTCCGCGGCATTTCACCGTGGTGCGTTAATGATCACACGAATTAGGTAGAATTGAACTGTGCAGTCAGCGGTGTTTGGTTATGATGGATATAGTTCATCAAACAATGAGGCTGCTTTACGATGCAATCGGAAGTGACATGATTCTGGATCAGTATATTTGACCAGGAAATGTGTTACACTTTCGTATTTGGTCACGTTAGATACAATGTTGTACTTGATTGTATTTCTTAAGTTAACAGTCAGGCCCCGTTGCTCACTGATCTTAGAGCGCTGATAGTCAACTGCAAATCTTGGTTCTTTATCTGGGGCACATTGCTCGATGGTCAAGCGGTCACGTTCGTGGCATTTCAGCATGAATGCCGTGAGTCGGAATCCCTTACCACTGGTTGGCTTCCTTGTTTTTAAATTTCCAGTTTGCCCTGACTCCCCTTCCTGAAAATAGCTTAGCTTGTCATACCCTTAGTAAATGGAGTACAAAAGTAAAAGAAAAGGGCGCAAATAGTGAGATCTGTATCAATGCTTGGCAGTGCGGTTAGTTTCCACTGAAATAAAAGTAAATTCTGGCTCTGGGTTGGAGTTTTTTTCCAAACTGAACGCAATTGATTTATTTGGTAAGACAGATTTGCGTCTTCATCTAGCAGGCAAGTTGTATTTCATCTGTGGACACCAATTTTTTTTTCTACGACAGATTTAGGCCTTCTTGTACACTGGACCGGAAAATGCTCTGTTAAAATGCTTGATTCCTGTGTCAACTTCAAGCACATCTGCCTGGTTATTATGAGAACCATACCGAAAGGAAATTTGAATAATGAAATATTGGGAGGTAGTTAAATGATTTGCTAACCGGTACCTCGTATTTCCATCGCCCGCAATTATATAGACCCTGACCACTTGCGGTAGGCTGCCTACCAGTCGATCGACGAACATTATTGGTATTCAGTCCTAAGCTTTGGTTAGGACATTTTGCATGCTGAAAATTTGGAAATGTTCTTACTAGGGTCTCACGTGGTTTTAACTGGGTTCAAACTCAGAAGTTTATGTGACTGTGCACTGGGGCTTATCGCACCATCGCTTTCGTAACGATTGTAATTCAGTAGGGAGGTGGCTTTTTTCTAATATGATTAGACTTGGTACTTCTCACAAGTAAAATGTCTTCTGGAGATTCTTCTTTCGTCATCTCTCTGAATGTTATCCGTAAACTATTATGTTGGTACTCTTGCATCTATTTCCCGAAACTTCTTTCATTGATTCTCTGCTCCCGCGGTTGTCCCATAAAATTGCACTGAGTACTCTACTGGTGATTTTTTCTTAACCCATCCCTCCAGGTCTTCTGGATTGTATCAAGACGGAGAACTGGAGACCAAAATCACCAGACGCCAAAACATTTGCCCCCCTGGTGAAACTAACATAATGGATATTGTGTTGGGTGGTTCGCATCCCTCTCTTTCTCATTCCATGTTCCTGGCCACTGCGAATTCGGTAAAACTGTGGGATTTGCGGCGTTATTACGCGGTCGGTAAACTACACGGCAGTCATCAAGCACCTGTGATGGTTTTAGCAGCCGATCGAAACCCGAGTGCAGCCGATCCACAACTGACTGTTGTCACAGGGTCCAAGGTAATTTGTTTCTTTATGTGCCAGAAACTCATGTTTAAGCAAAATCCGGCCGTGTTGGCCTAGCTTATCCCTACTTGTTAGTAGATTCAGGCAATAATTGTTTGAACTGTTTTCAACGATTGTGGTACAGCCTCATGAATCTGCTTGTTAGCAGGTTGAATGCTCATGTGAACAGACTGATAGTTATTCCTGGGTGTGCCCAGTAGGACGGCGGTGGTCGAACGGACAGCGTCTTGGCATTTCAATATGATCGCCGGTCGACTTACCCGCTTGGCAGCCCTCCGTTGGCCGCGGTTCCTTTCCTGGAATTCGTGTATATCGTTGTCCCAATAATGAAGTAGAAGATAGTGGTTTATCATTTATGTCTTGATCATGGCTAGTGTAAATGTCCTAGCATCGTATAAACTTATTTTGGCTTTGCCGTTTTCATTTTTCACATTCTCGTTCTGTCATTTGTATGCAATCCACTAAGTCGTGGTATAAGACGAGGTAGTTCTCGTGCTCTCCTGCATCTATAGGGATTATATTATGTTTAAATACCCCAATACACATAATCAAGTGTAACCCTTCTACGATAGGCCCTGTAATCTGTGACCCTTTATTGAGTAAACGTAACAAATATTCACCTTTCTATCTTTTTCTCAATCAGCTTCGATGGAAGATCCGTTGTGAGCCGAATTTTGTTGTGCATAGCCTCTCCAGAAGTCATGCCTGTTTCGTAACGCAAAATATGTGCTCTACTTCGGCCACAAATCCTCTGTGTCGCTGTCGCTATCTCCAGTTCCCACCAACTTTGAGAAGAAAGACCAAATCGGGCAGACAAGAACTTAGTTTATTGATCAAAACCAAATAGCTTATATTAGTCTTCGACGACCAACTCTCATTGATTGATTATTCTGCCGACTAATTTAGTCCCTCGGCACTCATGCGATGTTTTTCCCCGCTTATCCATTGGCATAATCAGCGCGAATTTGCCGCAGCAGTGTTGGTCTCTGATCCGGGTGAAGGTTATGGCCATTCCGTAGCTACTGTCCTTACAATACCCTGTCCACTTTGGATTCCATGTTAATATAAGCATCCTTATCGCCACCTATGTTGGAATCTGTACATGTCATTCCCAGGTGACCACAGGTATTTTAGTGGTCTATCAATCTCGCCTTATAATCCAGCAACCGCGGCTTGGTCAATCCGATCGACTCAGTCAGGATTCGAACCCGGGATCTTGGGATCCGCAGCCAGACGCATTTTCTATTGCGCTTCAGAGCCAGTATCGTGCATTCTGCAGCATATGGTAACTTTTTAGGGTCCTACGTAAACAAATATCAAAAGCTAGAACCGGAAGTAGTTCGTTTTGGTTTTCACAGCTTAGGGTTAGTAGCTTTTCGCATGCTATAATCTCGAACTTAGATACCAAAGTGTATGTCTAGCTCTTTGCTGCATGTTGCAATAAAACGGCAATTTTTTTGCGAACTCTTGTGATAATTGTTCCTAAGGCACGTCCATTCACCTATTATTTCCAACCAACATCATAATTTACGATATATTTTTGTACTTCTATCAGGAGCCGTTCGTAACGGCTGTTTGCTAATTAGGACTGCGTTGGCTAAGGGTGACCTACTTCGTTCATCCGCAGGAATGACTGCGATTGTTTCAGGTCGTAAATAAGAATTATTAATTATGATTTCTTAACTTCCTCCTATGTCTTCCACACTCTTATTTAGGATCACTACATTAAAGTGTTCAATGTGAATGCGGATGCCTCGGGCTTATTGACTCCGACGTTCGATTTGGAGCCCCCGCATTACGATGGTATTGAATCACTCGCTCTACACGGGAATGTCCTGTTCTCTGGATCGCGCGATGCGGCAATCAAGAAATGGAATTTGGCCCGGGATGGTCGACAGGAAGTAATGCTTGCGCAGGCGCACAAAGATTGGGTCCAAGTTAGTCGGTTTCGTTTTTCCTTTGATCCATTTGTGTCGCACGCATTTTTTTCATGCTGTTACTTGTTCACCCTTGAATATTACGCTCTGGGAAGTCGGTTTCTTCTGAGTCACTGCTCAGCGGTGTTGTAATCCAGGTATTCAGTGAGCATTTCTTCAGATGGGCGATTCCGTATATAGTACACTCCATTTCCCTGCGCCAATATGACTCAAATATCCGGTAGCATAATTCCCAAACTTATCCTGAAGAGCATCTGTTTTAGTAATTATAGTCCATTATTTTTTACTTTTATTTATTCTGCAAATATGCATTATTTCAAGATGAGTGTCACGGACGTATGTAGGCTGTTGAATGAAAGTGACCGATTTTTGAAAGGTTTAAACCTGATGTTTCCGTATTCAGGCATTCTTATGTGAAACACTGGAGACTTTCTGTTGTTGACGTTAGTATTATTATCATTGCTTAATGGTGCAAAAATGCGACTGATCCGGACAACCCAACTACTGTGGCCAAATTTGGACCGAAAGTGAACATTGGTAATATGTCAACGGTGAAAGTAGTAAACAGCCCGATCCTCATCACTATACAGTGACTCGAAAACTCCACTCCATCATACCACATCACCGTCAACCGATTGTAAAGCGTTGCTCCTCAACCCAGCGGATGGCCAGTCAACTGTTATTTTCATCTAAATGTTTTGTAGGGGCATGAGTTAGAATCACTTCGAGAGCTTTCAGTCGTTTCGCGATAGTAGTTTACTGACATAAAGTAATGTGATAAAGTGAACCCTCATACTCACTCTTCCAGTTACTTGGTCCAATTTTTATTAGGGTGTTTCAATCCTGGTTGAGTTGCTGACTTCATCCACTTGCATTTATCTGTCGACTCTTTTGCTCGCGTATGATTGTTTCCATTCACTCACTGATCGGTATTTCAGGGGTTAGCCGTTACCGGTGATGGACAAACTTTGATCAGCGGATGCCGCGGTGGCCATTTGAAAGTATGGAATGTCGAGGATTGCATGTGCCTTGGTGAGATGCCTAACGCCCATGATGGTGCCGTGAACGCGGTGCGTACCTGTGGTGATCGGGTTTTCACTGCCGGAAGGTGAGTCGCCCCTCTAAATCGCAGTAAATGGGTTGAGTTGATAATCATTGCGTGGTAGGATATCTGGCATTACTTAGTTATGCTTTTTATCAGAATTGTTTCCCTTACAAGTGATTGCTGTAACTGAAGAAGAATAAACGAAGGTACTTCCTTTCATGAACAGGATCCTCCTTGCTTCCCTTGTTCATTTTTTTACTTATCGCATCAGAAATCTATGGTATTTCAAGAAAGAGTTGTAGCTATTTGGAGACCGTTGTTTGGGAAAATGCCTAACATCGGATATATTTGAAACTATGAGGTTTATATCTAATTGCCACACTGTTGACCGCTTGGTCGTTGCCGGCCATAAAGGCACGCCTCACAAAATGTATATCTGGATGTGCCTACCGCTCCCCCAGGGTATTTGATTGGATGCGGTCAACTTGTCTAACACGCAAACAGTCGAAAACGAGCGAATTGAACTTCGAGTGGACGACACAATAGACTGAAGCCACACGTCACTTGTCTGCCAACATTCGGCCTTACCGCAATCTAATCAATATGCTTAGCACGACACTGAAGGATATGGCAGTGAACCTTGAACAGTGGCGATCGTGCTGTCGTTTTCTATCGAATCAGAATGATTGAAAACACGCGCGTTTGTACAGTTAGGCTATGTTCCGTGTGTTGGCTGCAGCAGCATCTTATCTTTTCCCGCCTGTGTAGTTCCACTCCCTGTTCCCTTTGGATATTCACTCTTTTTATATAAACGTGTAACTCTGGGGAAAGGCAGCGGTCAGTGAGGTTTGCCTTGCTGTCTAACGCTGAACGATGATGATGATGATTAGCACGACCCACGCGGACGGAGTTCATTAGCCATCATTTTCTTCTCTGTTTTCAGTTGTGCTTCAGATTATTAGTCTATCCGGGTCTCCATTATTGGCGCTTGCCTGTTTGACACTTTGCGCACATTGAAGAAAAACTGGTTCCGTTAGCTGAGAAATTGAACGTCCAGGTTTTTACGCTTGTTCAGTCAATGGCTTAGGGTGGGGCAATTCGTGCGTACACGAAGTTATTCATTCTAACTATTGAGAAAATTGGTTTCTCAACTTGTAGTGACTGATTTTATAAACCATCAGATGGTTCGTCCAAAATGTCAACGTTGAAGGAAAACCATCGTATGCCGGGGGGTTGGCTTCTATCTCCAAAACCTTGAAATTTTTCACGTATCTTTCATTTTACTTTTGCCAAATACAATTACGTCGTGCAGAAACAGGCCGAATCATGGTGTTAATTTGACCCGTTGCCTTAGTGTGCCACTCCTTGAATAAATTCTTCGTTTTCCCCAGTGAACGGCTAATATTTTCTGAGGTGTTCGTTCAGTGGGTAAACCAGCAGTGATCAAGTGGATTTTCCCCTTATCGCTTCCAGAAACCAAAGCTCGTTTTCGTCAACCACTTTTTCTCAGGCAGCAATTCGTTATCATATGGCTCGTCACAAAAAAATCGATCTGTTCGGATTTCGCATGGTTTCATGACACTTCAGCTTTCAGGATAATGGTTGCTGTCGGTGTTTGTTAGCCCAGTACATTTTTGAGGCCATGATGCGACGCAGTTTGTACTGCAATCCCGCTAGACTTCTTTTTTTCTCAATCTTTATTCTAGCCGAATCCAAATATTACGCTTAAATGGCTTTTAACGCCCATACATCGAATTGTGAAATTTGATTTCTATGTATTTTCCCGTCATCGCATTGGCTTCAGATCAGAGTCATGAATTAGCCAACCGATGAACGTCATCCGCTGATACAATAAATGCATACTACCGATTTGAATGGAACGTATGGCGGCATTAGATTTCTGAGTAATTACCGAAGTTGTTAGAATAAGAATCTCCCGAAATTCTAATGTCCGGGTCACAAGTCCGCTTCCCTTCTGTAACCGCTAGTCGTTATTTGTCATCCGCGAAATTAGTAAGCCATCAGCATTTGTCACAGTACCGAAATGGCAAGCTCGGAGACTGAAAGCAAAATTCCCGTTCGAAACACAACGCCAATTAATCCGTCGGGTCCTCCAAGTAGAGGTTTTCATTGCTGGACGTTGCGTCATTTCATTCAGCTGTTCATCTCCACCTGCCGTATGATGCATAGTCGTTCCATGGCGCAGATGTATATCTGTTTTTCAACATTCTCCGCGTAACAAACACCAGTAGTTCTTTGTGTTATCCTATACAGTTTTAGTAAACACATTATCAATTTTGCGAGATAAGTAGTTATCCCTTATCTTTGGAGAAAACTGTTTTCCCCATTCCACGTTTCCTTCTTGTGACTCCGGAAGATCAGCGGAAGGTTATACTTTCCTGGCAAAGCAACGTTGTGTTCGTTTTAATATGTCAAGATCATTCGTTCTGCTCGTAATTATTGTTGGGATCAAATGGAAGGTCCTTCAATCACATCCACGAATTGAGGCCTGATATCCCCGTAAAATCCAAAAATTTCGAAGCCGAAAAAGCGTGAAGTCTAAATTTGAATGTGCCTGAGCGATTGTTTTCATTTCTGGACAGTAAGTCATTGCATTCGATCCTTAAGTGAGTTTTTAACACTCCGTGAGGAAGATGCGGAAGCGAAAGCTGTTTCGCACTCTCCGAGCGTATTTTTCACCAAGAAAACAACGGTGTTGAGTCAGACTTCAAACTCGTTAGGGATTTGAACACATGAGTTGTTCACAACCTCCGTAAACTATCATAGTCCTACGGACGCAGTTTGGTGACAAGTGACAGAAAAAATGTTAATGCGCTGGAAGCGTTTTGTGCACCGTGGATTCTCACCACAAAACCTTGGTCGAGTTTCGTTATTTAAAAAGAGGTATTTTTTATCTGTAGTTTTCCCCTTCTAAATAGAAGGACTTAAAAGTTCTCCTGTACCACAGTTGATTACTTTGCCCCAGCCAATTGTCGACTGATCGTAGAACAGCGATTTAGTATTATGGAAATATCCGTGCCTTTTTTGTTCATTAGGCCCGTTATCTGCGATACATCTATCCCAACTCATCGATACTTGACGCACATATATCCCAGTCCTCTGCTTTGAACCACATCAAATGTTTTGGCGCACCTGAAAACTTGTTCCTGTTTTTCCTATACTTATTCCATCCACCTGGTTCTTTCTGGTTGTTGTTTGGCACAGTATTTTTCATGACGTGCTTGAAGCATGGGTGTAGTGGAAGTGGCAAGCTCCCTAACCGCTAGGGCCCACCACCCAAGGGATGGGGACCGACAGTAATTACCCTGAAAGTTGACAGAACATGGAGCCGCATAAAGTCTCACTAGGTTAGGTGTGGTAACGAGCCGGTCGACATCAAGTTACCATCTATCACCAAAATGACCCGCGGTTCTGGGATTCGCATCTCTGACCATTTTGAGGATGGCAGAAGCTTAACCCGTCTGTGCACCGCCGTCACAGTATGGATTTAAGCACGCATGTATGTACGTAGTGTTTAATCGAATGTCTCCAAACTTGTATGCCTAAAGTAGAAATCCTTTCTGGCCGAATTCTAGCGGGGACAATTTTTCCACGTGACGGATGAAACGAGAATTTAGTTTCCGCTGGGTTCTTGTTTGCTCTGAATATCTCGGTTCTTAATGACACTAATCAGGCCCATGTTTCCGGATGTTTTTCTTGTCAATTTGGACAGTTATCTATCCTTATCCTTAGACTTTTACCCGTCTGACATGACTGTTATGGCAGAAGTCTTTGCCTTCACAGTGTCTGATCACGTATTGATTTTGAAATCGCGGAATTCGCAATTCGCCCTTCTTTCCTGCGTCTTCATTCCTTTTTACCCTTGTTTTCAGCGACAAAGATGTGCGATTTTGGCGACTGTTGGATCATTCACATAGCTAGAGCAAGCAGCCTGGCGGCTTTCTATTCGCAAATTATTGGCCAACAAACCTCCTACCGAACATTCAGTCTGCTCTGGCGTCAAAAGTCTCAGACTACGGCACCCGGGTATTTGTGATCATCCCGTGCAATCATGGCTGAGCACCACACGTGTTCTTCGTCGCCATCATAATCATGATGAAGACCAGGACATCGATCAGTTTTATCCATACAACTTGATCACGCTTATTGCTTTCCTTCGCCCAGATCATTCGCGCTGTGATATGAACCGCATTTAATTGTATACATACATTTGTCTGTGTATACCGAATACCTCTCTATTTTATCAAATGGTTGCAAGCTACGAAAGCATTCATTTCGATCCGCTTTTTAACATCTATTCACTGCGGTAATCGATTTCTGCCCATGTCTCACTCTCTCTTAATTTGCATCCTGTTGATTCAGGAGTTAGTCATAATATCTATCCCCGACATTTCCGACTCCACTGCGCGCGTGCTCTATCCTCCGCCTTCACATCTCAGCTAATTTCAGTACTGTATCATCCGTGGTAACCGTATCGGTTGCTCATTTGCATCCTTGTTCTTTTTTTCTCTTTACTCGCCATGATCGTCATCGTTGATTAGCCATCCGATCAATGAGCAGTCTTGCGGCATCGGACTGTGCGTGTGTCTTAGTCATCTTTTACGAGTCTATTTGAGCCACCCATCCAGCACTATCATCGCTAATCGTGCTGTACTCACTTCATCTCATTCAACGTTCACGGGCGCAACAGTGGTTTCCCATTTCACTAATCAGCTAAATTTAACACGGAAGTGTTTTTTTACTTCACGATTGTCCGGTTTTGCCCTTATGCGAACGGGGTTCTGTTTTATTTAATTACAGTGGCTGTTCGGACTTTGTGCGAAGTTTTAGTGTATTGATTAATGTCTCCAAAAAAGAATCTAATCGCTCCAAAGGAAACTAAAATGTTAGCGGTAAATCAAGTGTAAATGCGCATTTACAGATAAGCAGAAATGAAATTTGAAAACTCCGGAACTCAACACATGTTTGACTACTGCTTGCAAAAGGCACGAGGTGGACGAAGCCTTTGGATGGAACAGTCAAAAACTGTTGACGCGACGTATCAGGCAATTTCTGCTAGTCTAATAGAACAATAAAATTAGTCTCATGTATGATGAATTTGCTCACCACGCCATGCGCTGTCTAGATCTCATTGAACTCAGCCAATATCGAACTTCATGCTGTCGAACACAGCATAGACGTTAACATTAAGATGAGATGTTCTGGCAAGGTGTGATCTCAGATCAGAACGATTCTCCTTGAATCCCTCCAAACTGTAGGCCATGCTAAAGCGCAATTTGTTTTTTGAGTGTTTTTGGTCTATGCCTCTCTCAGGGAAATTGTTTTCATTTGCTCCTGTTTCTTCGAATGTTTGTTGGCAAGACTGTCGACTGTAATCGTATTTCTGGATTTAAAGGGCTATGTGGAATAGTATTTTCTTTTTTTTCAGCTACAGCTCTTTGTGCGGGTTGTTCAAAAGGGACGTACAAAGTTCTCCCCAATATTGCTGAAAATGAGAGCTATGTCGCTGTCATTTCGCAACCAATCCATTGGTAGTCTAGTCATTCCTAATTATGGCTCATTTTGCGTATTATTAAAATTTCGGTTGTCTTTTAAAGGCCAGTGGGCGCACATCACCACCATCCAATTCATATGCATGGTTGGTCGATTCCGGTGATCGGAATTACATCTGCTGTGGGATGCGATGTTCAGCAGGATTTCTGTAGATCCGTTTTTTTTTCTGATTCGAGGGAGCTAGGAGTTTTCGCTCATGAAATCAGGTCATTCAGTGCGAAACAGCAGATTGCGAGATATCTCATTCTCCCGTTCCTCCATCTACAATCTGATGAAGCGCATTGTAGCACTGCTATTCTTTCTACGTTCACCGAAGACCCAACTTCCGGCTTCAAATTGGTTGAAAAAATTGATGTTCAGATCTGAAAGATTTATTACTCAGTACTGTTAATAATTTGTTTCTTGATGACTAATTACATTTACAGTCTCCAGATTTTTTTTTCTGCTCTTCACGTAACTTATCAACCCTGATTTTATCTTCTTATCGTGAGACCTACAGTCTTTCCTTCCATTGGCATCTCGGCTCCAGTCTGTTACCGTCGATTATTCGACCACTCTGAGTCTGCGATGTAATCTATTGCTGAAATATGAGTGTTGTAAGAATTTCCAGTTAGGGCTTGATGTTGTGGGTATATGAGCTTGGATTCAACTAAATACGCTTTTTACGATTGAAATCGCAAAAATCACTGAGAAAGGTTATTCCAAATTGTCGGTAGGTCACTGTGTCAACCGCCAACTGCTTGCTCTGGCATTATTATTTTACATTATATACATCTTTCTTTGCTAAACTACCAGGAAATCTCACACTAGGTTAACCAGGCCACATAACTGATCTCAATGAATCGCACGCATTGTCCCGGTTTGTCATGTACCAGTGTATATGATCAAAAACGTGAGTTTAATTCGGAACTAATCAATCACAGCCGATGAATACAGTGATAGAAAATATTAAACGGCGAAAAATTTTGCTATCACCCAGTTATTGCACCGCTTTTGGGTCTGCTTATTCTATGCATAACTTTTGATTTTACTGCGTCTAATTTATTTTTCATCAGTGAGCAATCGCGATGATTTACACACCACTGTGTTCGTACTCGTTTCGATTGTCTTTCTCCTTCCACTTGTTTGCTGTGGTAGGCGACTCTCCCTCCTCACGTGGTCGATTTCTACACATGGAGACCTTGTGAGTAATATCATCCCACCATATTGTGGTAACCGAAAGGCTTTTATCTCCAACCTGTTTGTACAATTCCTGCAAAACCTAGTAATTTTCCAGTGCTACTACGAGACCGTTCCCACGGGTAATCTAGCTTTGTGGCTAATACACCACAAGATCAAGTCTATAAACAAGTCCGTCCACATTCCAAACTTGCCCTGATCGAAAATGGGTTTGTTGGTCAGGTGTTTATGTACATACCGATTTTTTTCAGTGTGAAATGCTCAGTTGGACAAAAGAAGAAAGCAGGTTAGGATCAATACGGTGTCATTATTCTGACTGACTTAAACATATTGCCGATGGCGCAGTAGGCCTCAGAGGGACAAGCGCTCTTATCAAATGGCACTGGAGTTTGTTTCTAGGACCGTGACTCTTCGGGTATGACATACTAATGAAATAGGACCACAGTTCATTCTTCCCCTCCGTGAACCGCGCAGTACAGTCACCACCTCTGGCCCAGATGAACAGTCGAAATCTTATTTTTATTGCGGGTGGTGTTTTCACTAGTTGAAATTTAACCGGATTTACTGCGTAAGCAGTGGAAACCTGTAGGTTTAACCCTGCCCTGGTCCCCACGGTAAGTCGTGAGGTATCTCAAGGAAGGGGGTGCAGTTCATACGTCACAAAACCTAGTGACTGTTTTAATACGACCGACTGGACACGCAATGACCTTGTCAACCGCGCCCGTACATATAGTCCCGCGGCTGCTCTGAGTGCAGAACACTGGCTTCAGCAAGAACTCGCGGGTGCACGAATGCGACGTTTAATTTGCACCCCGTTGAAGGAGTTTGTACATTTCAAAAGGAAGACGGATAATATTGTCCCGCGTGATGATTGGTTTGTAATCAGAGTTTAGCCAACTCTGAGAACCGGTGGACTCGCTGGAGGACGCCGGTCATCCGCCCTCATACTCACACTCTGTGAGTACCGCCACCAGAAGGGACTTCCTCACCAGAGGCTACTTGAGATAGTAATCACTTGGGAGCATTTTGAGAAGAGTTTAGAGCAAGTAGCCTACTGAGAGCCTGAGACACTCTCGGTCATGCTGGGGTATTTAGAAGTCAATCCGATCGACTCAGTCGGGATTCGAACCCGGGATCTTCGGATCCGCAGCCAGACACATTTCCTGTTGCGCTTCAGAGCCAGTATCCTGCATTTTGCAGCATATGGTAACTTTTTAGGGTCCTACTTAAACAAATATCAAAAGCTAGAACCGGAAGTAGTTCGTTTTGATTTTTGCAACCATTAGCCCAGCACTGAAATGCTCTGATTTCGGTTGTCACCTCACAGTATCGAACTGAAAGCTGGTGAGGTCCCTAAGAGAAATAACGATAATAAATAGAATGGTCGTTCTACAAAGATTCTTGTGTGGCTAGCGCCCAGTCTGTGACAGAGCAGCAACAGTTGAGTTTTTTGCAAACGTTGACTCAAGTGATTATAATGCGGAATCCCGGTACAGTTTCTTCTTCAGAAAACCAATCTGCAACTTTCATTGCGGGCTGGGAGGCATTGTTTCAACGTTGTGTTGAACCGGTCACTCCCTTCTGAACCAGATCAACACTCTACAACTTATTTCGATCACTCATTTGTCACTCACGTATGAAGATTTTGCAAGAGATCTTATCTTGAAATTGCACCAATGTGCGATATTGAAGTAGAACCCCACTCATTAGATGATTATTTCGTTGTCTCACTGATTTTGCCGTCGGACTCACGTTGAACGGTGTGAGCGGACAGGATACGTTCGATTTGCTTCTGACCGATTTTTTTGGTGTGCGCAATGCAGAGGTGGCGTTCATCATGATGGGACAAGCTTATCATAAAGCACCTGGAACACGCAGTGCTGTGCCTTTGATCTGCTCAATATCTCTATCAGTTTGGTCTTCACTTCATGCGCCATGTCTCGCTATCGTGATCTGCAGTTAAATCTTCCTTCATCAGATAAGATTGGTTAGCCTATTCCCGCAGTCCGATGGATTCATTTCTGCCCTTCCGGTCACTCCAGTCTATATATATATATATATATATATATATATATATATATATATATATATATATATATATATATATATATATATATATATAGTGTTATCCCCGCTCTCCTCTATCGTTCCCCTGTCTGTTTTGATTGGTTTACTGAAGGAGGACTTCAGAATCTTTCGTCGTAGTTTGTCAGTTATTAGTGGTGTATCTTACATGCCACTGAAAGAAATCTGCACTAAACTGTGACGTGCATCTATCCGCGTGCAAAAATCTGCACATGAAATTTTTTCGGATCCGTCCCGTCCCTTTCACAATGCCCTTTCTAAATGTCGTTGTCAAGCCAGGACACGTTCTACCTTCCTCTCCATACCCTCTGTCAAAAATATATATGAGAACTCAATTCCCTACGTAGCGCGGATTCTTCCCAATCGAGAACAGATCATGACTAACTTTGTATACAATCTCTCGCGAATTTCACATGTTTGTTTTTCGCTGCGCTTTTTTCCAAATCTGGTTTCTGGTGCAGTGGCGGGCGCATCCTTTTTGATTGAAATCCGGACACCTATGTACGTGGAAGTCCAAACGACACACTACAGCAACTCTTTTGCTTCCGTTAGTTGGCTTAAAAATCAGGTTGTATCGAATCCAACCGAACTTTCGCTGGACGTTGAATCATTATTCATCAGTGTCGCCATTAGAGATGGTACATCATATTTGCCAATACATAACGCAAAACAACCTGCTAATCGGGATTCCAGTGTCAGCAACGAAAGAGTTAATTCTGTGGACTGCGGAACTTCCGTTTTACGGAGCTTGTTGCCTACAAAACGATGGGGATTGCGATGGGCTTACTCCTCGGATCACTTGTGGCAGATCTCTTCCTAACCAAGCTCGATCGAGATCCTTTAGATGAGACAGTTTCGAGCCTAAAGATGTAAACTCGTTACATGGGGGATGTGCTTATCACTTGCGACTCAAAAACGGATGTCAATGATTTGGTGTTTTATTGTTCGAAATGATTTGCAGTAAAATCGTAAGATTTACAGTTTCTTTCACGCACAAACTTCAGATCAGCCAACCAACTTGACACTCGGAAACCATCACACCTGAGTTTCGCTCTCAGCAAACCTCATCAATGGTGCATGTCCACTGTTGAATAAGGGGTTTGGACTTGGGCCCTTCAACTGGAAGGCGCGGTGTTATCAGTGCCTTACTCAACTCCCAACGGGACTGGTCAGAAATACCCAGTTATGTTTGTTCAGATTTCATTCTCAATAAGAAGCAGCGTCTGACAGCTTTGCAGAGGGATACGATGTCTTTATCGTGACCTCCAGTAGCAAGCCTCCCGTCGATTCAGGTTTGCTCTGCTGGGTTATGCAAACTTACACATTCGTCGTGTATCGTGGTTGGTTCTCATACATACTTCGCAAATACTTGGGAGTAATGTTGATTCTTCTAACTGACTAGACTTCAGATCCTTCAGCTGACGCTCTCAGTCCTATCGGCCCATACATTCCGATATTTATTTTTTCTTTTGGTCGTCGGTCCTGTTGATTGCCTCACGAATATTCCACTTCATGACCTAGTATTTCGACTTCATTTAACTCCGTGGCTTAACCGAACTCAGGTTGCTACTTCGCGTGGAAGACCGAGGGTTCTCGTGACCTCTTCACCGTTCTGTGCGAATAAGATAAAAATGATCGGGGCAACTGAGAAACTAATTGGCCGATCAATCTATTGGACCACCAATGCAAATTCAGCTGCCGCGTTGTCCGCTGAACTAAAGGGGAAGTCTCTGCTTTGCATTTATCTAGTGAGAAAACATGCCACGAGTGTAACCGATATCACATTTTAGCCCCCATATGCATGCCATAACCATGACGCATCACGAGCTCGTTAGAAAGAACAAACTGAGATTAATTCACAACATTCTGGTGCATGTAGTGTTAGGAATCCCGCATCAATAAACAGCGGCAATCGATGGGCTCGTCCCTATCCTTCAGTAATTTTTTCACTGTGACACAGCGTCTCTAATGTGAAGTTGTTTTTAATTCACACTTCAGAAAGCTCTAGAATTTCAAATTCATCATCCATTGGTTGGGAAACCACCTTTAATTACCATTCGAAACACAAGACACGAAACATTTGCGAAGAAGCCAAGATTCAGACCCAAGTGCACTTCTACTCGATTTACGTCAGAATGAAATAAAGCCACTCTACTCCGCATAACATGTCTAATAAATTTTGGTAGAGTGAAACACCGAACTTCTTTCGGAGACACTGCTGTTTCTTCCTATTGATTACTTTCTTAGAATGCGTAGAATAACTCTGTCTCAACAATGACAAAAT
>LUCM01005067.1:0-125704 GCA_008360955.1 Fasciolopsis buskii | reverse complement strand
CGCCTCATAAGAAAACGACTGAAAACTTGCATGTCAACAACCAAGACGAAGAAAGAAAAGAAAAAGAAAACGGCCTCGGTCAGAATTCCCTACAGGTCCGGTACTTCGGAAGCAATAAGATCCTCAGTGACTTTTATATTAACACTTTCTTCTGGATGGATAATACTTTAAAGTGACACTTATCAAAGGCTAAAGATCAAGTCGATGTGCAAGACCAAGACAACTGCATCTACAAAATCAGTTGCAAGGAATGCCCAGCAGAACACGTTAGACAGACCAGCAGACAAGTGATGACACGAATAATAGAACACAGAAGGAAAGAAAGGTGCAGACCTTCAGATAAGGTGGCCTTATCAAAACTTGAGCGCGATTCAGCCATCGCTCTGCATGCTATTGCAGAGGGACAACATTGATTATGAAAACACAAAAGTACTCCAACGTGGATTCAGAACTTGCATTGAACGTAGATTTGCCGAGGCTCTGGCGATAAGCGCTCACTCCATATGCATCAATCGGAACGACGGTGCAGAGATTTCGGAGATATGGACAGCGCTAACATCTTCGAGAAACAAACATTCCAAAGGTCACCCACCACCAAGGCGACGCATGATGTGAAGGACAACTATTCTCCCACCCGACCCACAGTCTAAAGTACACACATTTACAAACACAGACAACTAAACATCACTTGGCAAGTGAACGTTCCCTCAGCCATTTGATTGTAAAACTTGCTTTGAGAAAGACTACCCACGGTAGTCGAAACGTTGGCGCATTACATCTGCGAACAACACTGTGTTATTAACATCATATCATTCACAATCACAACCAGTACATGGCGCATCGACTTTTCGGTACACCCCTTAAGTCATTTGGTCCAAATGCCAATTATTCATCAACAAAATTAATGTGTTCTTAAACGGAAACGCTCAGCATTTTGTACTATTTTGCAGGATAACTATATGCCCTGCTTAGTAATGCAAAAAATTCATGCTGCAAATGTGGTGAAATCTAAAGTGTTTAAATATTATTCAACTCTACCTGGGCGATGAGGAATGAACTTTCGTGATAAACTGTGACAAGATAAGAGGTAAGAACTTCTGGTGCCAAATTTCAGTGTGAACATAAATAACTTTGTGGTCACTTTCAGTTATGATTGCTTTCATCCAGGAAATTTATGCTCTTCACATAGTTTATTTGTTTAGCATGATACAAGTGGTGGCCTTATTTATTTTAAAATGCTGGAAAAGATTCAATACAGCACTTTAAATCGTCGACGCTTTGAAATCAGTTCTTCACAATCTACACTGTGACACCAAAAGATTTTAGTTTTCTCTCTACCTCATTTTCGCGGTAACATTGTAAGCGATCAATACAGCGCGCCCAAAAGGCTTTGATTCAAGGTCAGCTTTGATGTAAATCAAGGTCCTCCCTAAACGAAAGTTTTTCTGTTCATGATCAGCAATGAGTGGTGTACCCCAGTTAACGCAAAATATAATGGTTAACAAATAATTATTTTTAGCCTGTAAATACGTAGGTAATCATGGATGGAACGCTTGGCAAAATAAGTGTGTTTGTCGGACAGGAGAGTTTGTCATCAATTATGGAGACATACAAGGATAAATCCTTTAATCCCAAAGACCCAGCTGGATTCAAAATTCGCCGTTCAATTTTATCGCCTGTTGGGCGTGACAAAAGCACGACTATCTCGTAGTGCTTTCGCGGGTTGCACTTTCATATGTGGTACCCAGTGATAAATATCCTGCATAAAAAGAAAGTGGCCGTTTTGGTCGTTAGTAAAACCCTAAATTTTACATTTAACATCAACGTACCTCGGTCTAATCCACGTACTCGGTGTGTTATTCAAAATGGAAATGACTATATGGTTAATATCTCGCTTATTATTTGAAATTTTGATAATCATTCATCCGTTACTTGGCATTTAACTTGGAGATTTCGAACGTTTTAACTTTATTCACGATGTGCGTTGCCTCTTTGTACCGTATACAGCAGTTCACTCGTCATTACTGCGTTCATTTTCATTCCTGTCTGCCGGAATATCTTCCAGTCTGTCGATCAAATCCAGGAAAGCGAAGTAGATAGATTAACCGCCTGATTAAAACGAGGTGATTATGAGTGATCTGTTTTGAATAAAGTAGTGAGGGTGTTGATGAGGTTGGTTCTCATCCACTAAGAACGCACTGGAAAGTGCTTTGCTTCTAAGATTCAACAACTATCCTTTGTTTGGAGAACACAGGATGAGAAAGAAGCACTTTTTCGATTATTCCTAAACTGCCGGCTATACTAAACGAAAAAGAATGATGGAGACTATATCTTAACCCAATCACAGTCACTTGACATTGCTTAATACGGTAGGTAGGTAACGCACAGATTGACAGCCCTTTCCCATTCGGTCTTCGGATAAACCGGCACCACAACAGTTGTGAATTTCACAATTTCCAGCACTCCTCTCCTTCATCATATCCCCAGTTTTAATTGTATATAGTGTACCACTGACTTCATTATGAACCACGAGCTCGTTCCTCAATGTGCTTTCTCTTAATATGCCCTGCATGACCTTCCAGACAAATTCGCCATATCTTCAGCGAATTTCACCTTGTGTGAAAATTCCGTGTGATGCGATGTCAACAGAAGGAATTAGCTGAATTCTAGCCTACCGGGCAGATGGACTTGTTTGCCTGTCATGTTGTTTCTCGAATATTATACTCACTGTGGTTCGGATGGTACCGTTTTCCTACCCTCTCAGGATCCAATTTTTATAAGCAACATGTGATTTCTTTGATTTCATTGCTATATTCGTGAATATCAGCTGTAGTGTTGCGAAGAGTTATAGCCACGGAAGAGGCATATGTATCAATAGAGAACATGTGATGATCATGTGTGTATCATTGTCAGTAATATGTGAAAGAAATATAGGGTTATCAACTTGTATAGACGAGCTGACCACTTTTAAAATGGTAATTGCACTTGACTCGTTCTTGTCTAATTCGCTTATCTAGTGGCACGTCACTCTTTCCGAATTAATTTTTATGGAAAATCCCTCGCGGGTTTTACCGTAGACAATCTATAAGCGGTTGCGTCACTTAAGTGGGAGACTCAGAAATGTCAAACTTTATTTGTTAAGTGTGCCATATTGTTGGTACAATTCTTTCATAGACGGTGTTGGCTCACACCGTCATTGGTTTGCCATTTTTCGATCCGGTTGAAGTTAATTACCCCTTAGAAAAATAACCAACTCGGTTATTGCTTTTGGGATCGCGAAAATGATGAATCGATCGACTAGTCTATCGGTCGTCTGATCATCCTTGCCTTGGTTGCAGTGAACGGTGATGTACGACTCCGTCCTCCCCACCGATTAGCGACGAGAATGTGATTTTGCCATGAATTGACAGGTGTATTAAGAAGTCACTCGGTAGAAAATTAGTGAAGCAGTGGGGATAATTGACCGCCAAAGACTTAATTCCACACCCGAAAGCATACATTGACTTGAAGACAGATGAAGTGGAGAAAAAGCCACTTGAAATGACGAAAGATTTAGTGGAAGCTATAAAGGGAACACTTGGAGTTTAAGCTGTGTAGATACATCTGTTTGTTCTCCGCGCTTTTTGGAGGCACGTCGAAACCGACGCTGTCAGGCTGGATTCCACATTTAACTTCACTGCGGTTTCTGAGATGCAATAATGAATAAACTATAAGCAGTTACTTTTCTGGGTCAAAACCTAACAAGTCTCTAGTGGAATCTAGGACAGTACATTTTTCTGCATCAAATTTTCCTTGCCAAAACCCTTTTGGAAGTGGCGATCGAAAAAGATTTTCCTTATACTTTTCACAAATTTCGTTGTTTAGATCTCCTGTAACCGTTTACCCCGCCAGGGCTTCCCGAACTTAGTTGCAGCCCGCCTCATCAACAGAGAAGTGTCCAACAGCACTTTTGTCCATTTGTTTCCTTCTATGAAATTTCACCATTTTATATAACATAGCAAATCATTTACTCACTAGCAAGGCAAACCGTCCACCGAAATGAGTCAATTAGAAGCACATCTTCTGGTAGAACTGGTCCGTATTTTGTCATCGTGCATCCAGTGCATGCTTCCTAAATCAAACGTCCCTGCCATATTCGGGATTCTCTGGAGAATAGAATAGAAATTATTTGGTATATTGATCCACTAAGTGGGAACGAGGAAATTTACGAAAATCATTAGTGGTATGGTAAACTGGATGGTCCTTGTGGTCCTTGTGGCCTGTTCTGCCTCCGAAATGTGTGACTCCCGCAACTCGCTCACAAGGTACTGTAAAAAGTAGTTTCATTGACACCAAAACACGCTAATATTTAGCACGAAATGTCGAGGTTTATAAGCTCACAATCTGACTCCTGCTCTTGCGCACGAGAGAAAATTACTTGTTAGGTTGTTGTTTCATTGCCGCAGCCGTAGCGTGATAGTTTAACAAAGAACCCAAAGCAATCTGAGTTCGACATTCAATTCTGCGCTAGTAGGAACTTCTCTTCAAGAAAATGCTTACGGTTGATCACAGTAAACCTCGATTAACCTATGGTTTTCAATAATTATGGAAGTTCCTTTGGATTCTTCGTTGAGACATCTTGGTTGCGGCGATAAGTTGAAAAAGGCTCCCACCAAAAAGCAAGCTAGTTAGCTTTTTCAGTTTGCCGTTGGATAATTTATTAGTTCACTTACAAATTACGTGGTGTTTTCTCTTCTCATTGGGCTGTTCATAAATGGCTAATTTCACCAATGACACCTGCAGTCGTGTTCATTTATCCAATCCAGGTTAAACCCTAACTAAATGCAAAGAAAGATTATGCCTGCGGGTAACTGAATATTTCTTAACTTCGCCATATGACATCAGAAAGTCAGCTGCGAAAGAATGACTAGGGAAATAAATCTTTTACCATTTTATTTCGATTGCATTACAGATACATATATATGTTTAGAAATTGCAAGTAATATCTGGATGAGTGAACAAAATTTTCCCCTTAAGTAGGCGGTGGTTTTCAATGCTATTGCCGCTCCTCAGGTACGCGTATATGCATATATATATATATATATATATATATTTGATGAAATAGTTCACCATGTGATATCATCGCTGAACTCACCATAATGAAACCATGGAAGCACTGTACAGCTGTTTCATCCTTGTTAGGAATCATCAGCAGTGCATATGGAACGCGCCCGAACTGCGACGCGAACCCGGGACGAACGATTCTGAGTCAAACGCCTTAGTCATTACGCCACCGGACAGGCTCTGAACGGTTTGTCGAACTTCACCACATGATGTTGCACCTATCCGTCACTGATTTGCACGGTTACTGTGACGGGTAGGTTCAACATCATGTGGTCAAGTTCAACAAACCTTGGAGAGCCTGCCCAGTAACGTAATGGCTAAGGCGTTCGACTCAGAATCGTTCGTCCCGGGTTCGCGTCCCAGTGGGGGCGCGGTGGATATGCACTGCTGATGATTCCTAACAAGGATGAAACAGCTGTACTTCCATGGTTTCTTTATGGTGAGTTGAGCGATGGTATCACATGGTGAATTATTTCATGAAAACATGCAATCTCCTACTACTAAATATATTTATTTATTTATATGAATATATATGGAACAGACAGATTGCTTCGGTCAGAGGGCGACTATCAGCACTCAATACAGTGTATTGTTTATCCGGTGCTCCGGCCAGATGGGAACGGTAATTTGGGGATATCGTTGGTCAACTGCAGAGAATTATCAACTCGGAAGGGCTAGGTCCGGCAAAGGTGAAGCCCCACACTAAGACCCGTGGCCTCGTGGGACCTTTCTTCGAGGGCGAGAACCGAATGTCATAGTAGCTCTACGGGTGTTGAAAAGCTGTACTAGCAACGTGTGTATGACCGTCGAATAATGCAAACCCACGTTATCCGTGTCTTGCTCTCTTTCGGACCACCTGCAAACAGGCACTCCTTATGCTGCTTACGATTGACAAGGTGAATCAAATATCATGGTTAACTTTATTTTACGTCTAAGGTGCAGTGCACACGGTTGGCGAACATCCTTGACTTTCACAAACCTGATGTGGCCCACTCTTCTACCATTTGTGTACGTCGTTAATATAGTGTCTACTCACGGACGTAATTATTGTGTTCGAACCTCTTTGCACTACAACGGTGACCGTAGTCGTTACGTACATACAAACGGTAGGGTGCTCTTTTACTTTTAATCTAAAGGACCGGATGGCGAAGTCAAAAACTGCGGTAATCTCGTTTTTCCTCCTGTGCTGAAGGCGCTTCATTTGATGGCGGAAGTCAGGCTTCTTTACATGGAACTTCTGAACATCTTATTCTCAACAAAGAGTGCGAAATGTGAGGAGCAAGGATGTGCTTTTATCTTCGGAACGTCGCCCTGGCAGAAGTGAACCTCTGCATGATCAGTCATCTACAGGACGTGGACGCACTATAATACACCAGTCTAAAAACATTATTACTTCGCCCCACCCAAAAAGGTGTCCGTAAATCCTTGAGCGAAAACCTAAAAATCTAGAATTTTCAAGATCCCACCGAGTCTGTACGACCGTACGCCATACCAGTTTGGCTTGTTAAATGGTGTGAGACTTTGGTGGAATTACAATATTTGATTGTCACAACAGGGCCCCAAAAGTTTCAGTACCTTAACAAGTTTTGCATTTCGTTATTCATCTTCCCAATATTACTTCTAGTAGAAATCAAGCTCCTGATTTACTGAAAGCATTTAACTGGTCATCACTAAGGATACTTGCATGCTGAGGTTGCACTCAGTCCCAGAATAGCAGCATGGAGTTCGAAGATTCACAATAAATGAGACAATAACATACTTTATTCATCAGACGACCCACGCTGAGATGATCGATGTACACCGAGTCAACATTCTACTCCAAGGATGGAGTTCACCTCCACCACCTTCCGGAATAGGAAGGGATTCTGTAAATTATCCAATACTGTAAAGTTTAAAAAAAGAATTTCCTAATATAACGTGGTCGAGTTGCGCTGAAGTTAACAAAGGTTAGCGAAAGCCACCTACAATATGTTTGCTTACTTTCGATTGCTGTTCCGTTCACGGTAAAGCTTAAATTTTTGCTGGACACTCGCAATAAAAGGGTACTAAGTGGATAACTCTATGTGGAAATGTTTTTAAACTTTTCCGTGAATCTATTGGTGATCGAAAATTTCGAGTTCGCTTTTTGATTTGACGACTAGATTACATTTGGCAATTCACGAAAACCAGACGGATTCCTTATATCTTGTGAGTTAATGCAAGCTTCTGATTTTTGCTCACCCCGCTCGTTAGTTCATTGCAATTTTCACCCGTATCAATTCCAATTTCGAGTCAGCGTCTTTTATTTTTTCCATTGCCGTTCATCATTTCACGGTGTTTATAGATAGTTACATTAAGCAGTGTATTTAAGCAAAGCTAATGATAGCTCACATAGTGCTTCTTCGGCTATCACAGCCCATTTTTAAGTTTTCTACTTACCAATATTTCAGACAGGTATCATTGGTATTCTGAGCTGGAGGGATTGACATTTGAAATGGGATTTTGTACATTTGCGATACTCGTTGTTTACTACTTATAAGTAGGTGATTTTAGTAAGGGAAATTCTGCCTGCCATTGCGTGAAAATTTTTGCTGTTTGAATAATTGTCCAAAGAATCCCACCATTCACCATATGCTTACCGCACCCGTTCTGGACCAGAATACCGAAGATGACCTGAATATTTTATATAGTGAAGTAGGTCACCAGAAGAACTAAAAGTTAGCAACGGTAAAAGTTTTCATTTCCCTACTACTTGTTCATCACCGGTGCCATTGTTTTGAGACTGATTCAGCTTTTTCACATGTATTTTACGAGAACCTTAACCGCATGGCTACAGGTATTCCCCTATTCTTATTAAGGTAAGATTACAACCTCAGTGGCTGACGCGTTCACTTGGACAAGTCAATGTAACCGACTCGCGAATTCCATAGAGTCTCGGGAGATGTGCATGTAGGTAACAATATAAGGTCTACATTGAAGTAATGGAAAATGGCATTCAGTCAGTGTTTGAAGTCAATTTGGAAAGGATCATTTTTATACACTCCATCATTTGCATTGAAATACTCACCACTTCCGATGGTCCGCAGGCAAAATAAATACTCCAAAATGATAAAGAGTTCCTGTTGCTGGTGTAATTGCTTTTGGTTCTTCTCAAGCAGTCTAATGTGGCCTAACCTAGTTGAATTTACTTCACGTCGCATTGGTTTTCTGCGTCGCAGCCGCATGCATTTTTTGTGTGAGACAAACCTATTTTCCTTTCCTCATATTCAGTTCATGTTGTGGATGTGATGTTGGTCTTCAGCTCATATCGTGCATATATGAACGTTGATATACTCCAAGTTCTAGAAGTTAACCTTTGCCAGCCCAACATAGTAGCGAAAATCACAAAATTTCAATCTAATACATGACACTGATTTCCAGTCCATCAGCTACTTGTTTTTCAATCTGTTAACACTTGACGCTTGCACTGCACTATCCCTTGTGTAGCAAGGGGCTAAGGTTAAGTAGAGGAATCGAAATTATTTTGAACTAGGCTTCTTAGTAAATAAGATTTCGACACTCCATTCGACTGTGGATCACAGCAGGAATGTATTGGGATTTCAAAACTCAGTGGTTGAAACGCGATCACGAATCGAGTTCATTAGCCCAAATGTCAAAGAGTGGGAAACGTTGATGTTAATCAGTCGAGGTGGCTTTATAGCTGGCTGAACAGCCCGGCTCCAAACAATGGGCGAAAGACCAAACACATGTTTTGTGTCATGGAGATATGTGATTGTCAAATTTGGATAGATGCACACCCTTACTGTCTGTAAACATCGAGGTAGTTTAGCGATATCCGAGTGTATCTTCTTGTATGTGCAGCACGACACTTGCAAAATTTCCGGCTGTTGCTGTACGACCGGATTTGAGGATAATTAATACAGAGCACTGCAGCTACTAATCTGCCCGAGTGTGATAGACTCCAACGCACTAACTGAGTGGATGAAAGTTCATTACGTCAACAGCAAAAACCGATGGACAAAAACAGCAGATTAAAAGGTTATTCATTTTCACGCAATATTCAGTAAATGTTTTGCCTACAAGAGAACCTTATTTCACTCACACGAAATAACGGGACGATTTGCACCAATTTTTAGTTTAAACCTTCCAACCTTGTGAGAACTTGCAAAATCCTTGCTTATTGGGAAGTTTAGGCCTGAAAATTATACAGCTGCCTTACCGGATTTGCGTCCACGTTAATTTTCCTATACCTCAGCCGGCGTGTACGATAAAAACGTTGAACCTATAGAAAATGCAGGGAGTTTATTACACACAAGGAACCAACCAAAGGGCCAGATTAAAATGTGCCAAACAGTTTATCACGAACCATTCGGAAGGCGAGATTGATGTAGCAAAGCAAAATCACATCCGTTGCATTTTCTGCCGCATGTAGTTACCGTGGCTTTACCACGGCTGCCGTGGCGAAAGAATTGCTGTTTTTAACTTGTTCAGTCCATCTCTTTGTTAGTTTTATTATATGTACCTGACGAGGGAACCGAACAAGAGCCAGGATGCTTAGTTTACATCCTACAGCTGCTACGTTCATTATGCTTTTTGCCCAGTTATATTTAAAGTTAATCTGAACCATTCGGAGGACGGCAGAAGTCCATGGGTCAAACCGTTAGGTTAAGGTGAAGTAAACTGACTTCGGTGATATTCGTTTTATGATCCAGCTAAAGAAGTGAGACAGAAGGATATTGCGAGGCCACTGAGGAATAGAAAACCATATCTAGGTAGTATCTCACCTACACTACAATACTGTGTTTTCCAGATAAAATGCTATTTTGAATGGGTAGAATATATAGTTATATAAGTAATATCTTGATAAATAGGCGAAATCACCATGAAAGCAAAATTCGTCTTGTCTGCTTATCTGGTGTACTACAGTCTTTATGCCGGCACCCTCCGAAATGGTATATCTTCCAGATTGTAATTTTCATCACCGCGAAATTGTTTGGATCTTCATTGTTGAACAGTTCATGGGAGAGTTACAACTGTGACTCATTGATAATTCTTGATCGGTGCGTTAACCCAACCCTAGGAACAAAGGCTTAATGATGCTAGAATAAAACTTTCGTGTGCTGATCTAAGTAATACTTATACTATATATTGTATATACATGGTGATCGACTTTATCGTGCTGTCTCCCCACATCTAACCTAGTGGAACCTCATGTGATACTTTGACCTACCAAGTTCCAGGGTCATGGTTACTGTTGCACCCTCCTCTCGTGTAGTGGGCTCCATTTGCTATGGTTATGCCCCATACACCGCACATATGCTCCAAACACTTCATGGATATGTACTTTGTTATCCAACAATGTGTCGACAATTGTGCATATATTTATGTGCAGATATCATTTGCACGACCGAAATATGGCAGAATCAGTCATCCACAAGATCACACATGTTTCGAATCTTCAAAACGATGACTCCAGAAGAAAAACCTGACACATACAATGAAAAGAAATAAGCAAGTTTTCAGAAGCACATTATCGGTTTCACAGCTTCTATTGCTCATGACACATAAATACCCAGTCCAACTTTAACTGTGCTTCCTAATGAAACGAATAGTTTGCATGCTTTCATGAAATGGATGCCTTATCTCTACACACTCCTGACATTCACTCAGTTACCTGTTCATTAATTTCCACTGAATTATTGACTATAAATCGAGCTAGGAATACCACGTACCCATAGCTAACTGAGAAACCGGTCATACCCTTCATGGAATGTGTTTTCTATTCACCTGATTGTTATTTATTAAAAGCATATAAGTGTAATGGTCCAGAATACACTATTGCACACCGCTGCTGATTGTACTTGAAGCTACTAGTATTCGGAAAGTGGATATAGTAATGATTGTCAGTGGGAAAATTAAAATAACATTTAATCGGGCCCAAACCATTCGCGTTTTAGAACTTGCATGCCGGTGCACCTTTAATCAGAAAAAACGAGGCATTTATGTAACAAAAGAATGACATGTAACAAACTGACAAGCATATATGACCTCACTGGGATGTGTGAAGTGACAGGATAGTGGAGAAGTAAAATCATTGACTTCTGCTTGCGAAATCGGAGATCTTGCGCTGAAGGACGGAAATCGTAAATCCCGTATGACAGGCAGTAGCTGGTCAAACAGTAGACAAGTGATTACAACTCTGGTGTCACGCAGAGCACGCTATTGTGGTTCATCACGAAAAACTCGTACGGTTTGTCCGTTAACTCCGAGAGCCCAATCAAAATTCACAACGTTAAAGTTAGTTGCAGGTTTCAGACTACAAACCAAGATTTACAACTAGAAAGTAAATTTTGACGGATGGCATCCGAATGTTTAACTACCACCCGGAAATTCAGTGTTGTGAGGTGGTGTGTAAATAAGTGATCAGGCATTATCCCAGAAAACAGATTGTCCAGTGGTAATTTGATCCGCGACAATAGGCCCAATGCTATAGGACCAGGAGCCATGAAGCTAGTAACACTGGGATTTTCCGCAGACCGCTACTGGTAGTGCCAATTATTATTGTCCAAATAGGGCGATGACATTTAGAAATCTAAGACCCCATACTGTACTTTCTTAGACTAAATAATAGTAAATCCACTGCATAACATGCGGATCAGAACATGCACTGTGAGTCCCGTGAGTTACGTATTTTTGCCGTGGTCATTGGAGGATCACCTGATTCCGACCAGCCTCGGCGACCGAAGCATTGACAAATTGCAAAAATCTAGCCGTAGCGCTGTTAGCAACATTGAAAATGCACAATAACAGGTGGCAATTAATTGAAAATTCCGCAACTAAGTTTGACCAGTCATATAACTTTATGGAGTTAACAGTGACCTTTCTTTCTCATTCATTCATTCGCCTTCACTTTCTCCCCTCATCCTACTCCCTTTCGGTACTGTCCCTCTCTCTCCTGTTACCGTTCCACATGGTCCATTCACGCACTGCTATACCGATTCATTGGTAAAGTTTAGTTCATTCTGTCTGTTGAGTGTGGGGACCTGAATATTTGTGTTGGCTTTTGTCACTTTATATTTCTTGATGGACCATGCGATTTTTGCTTCCGTTCAACAGCCATCGGTGCAAAACACAAGCTCGGCTGGCCATCGAATGTCTATGTGATTCGGCTGTTCTCAACAGCTATGAACAGAAACTATTCGAGGAATTATGAGCTCCGATGAGCAGCAATGTAGACGACCAGTGGGGTCAAATTAAGCAGGCTATGCATTTGGCAGCGAATTTCGCCTGTGGTCCTAGATCTAGCATTCATCAAAAAAACTGGATCTCGCAAGGGTCGCTGGGTCTAACGGAGCAAAAACGCCAGCTGCCTAACTGCAAGGAAGTGAATAAGATGCGTCGGCAGTTGCAGCGTCAGTTGAACATAAGCCTTAGGAATGACGGTGAAAACTGGTGGGTTAAGGTGGTTGAAGAGATGGAGGAAACGGCCACTTCACGTGACAGTCAAATAGTGTTTGAGCTTATACGCGTCAGCTGTGGGCGGCGAACTTCGGTTAGTGAAGTCGTATGCGATAGGACTGGGGAGCTCATCCATGGTAGGCAACAAAGGCTGGACCGTTGGGCAGACCATTTCAAGGATCAGTTTAGCTGGCCACACGCTAACGTATTTAGACCAACGTCTGCACCTGCAAATCCTTGGGAGGTATCACTTGATCCCCCAACGCAAGTGGAAGTGAAGTCGAATATTCAACTTCTAAAAAGGGGAAAAGCAGACTGTCCCGACGACCTTCCCCCAGTTCTTTTCAAATTGGGTGGACAAGGTCTGGAGTAATCACTTACCTCCTTGCTTCGTGATATTTGGCACGAAGGACGTATTCCGTTATCGTGGGGTGAGTCAGTGGTTATACCCATCTTCAAGTAGGGTACACGGAGTGACTGCAACAATCATCGTGGGATTAATTTAATTTCGATAGTTACTAAGGTGTTAGCTTCGATAATGCTTCGCCGTTTGACACCGATTCGCGAGAGTAATATCCGCGAGCAACGGGCCGGATTTCGTCCAGGTCAAGATTGGATCGACCAGATATTCACTCTCCGGCAGTAACTGGAAGCGCGCCGCACACACCACCGCCCTACGATTGCAGCCCTTCTCGACTTGAATGGCGCGTTCGGCTCAATGGATCGGACAACGCTATTTAGTGCCGTTCACCGCAGTGGCATGCCATCGAATTTCGTGAACCTGTTGCGAGCATACGTGTGGTGGCGTGAGAATATAGAATGAGCTGTAAAGTTCATTCTGAACGGCTAGCTGTAATCGACAAAAGTATTCCATCTCTCCACTCCTGTTCAACGTCATCTTGGACGAGGTGATGGAAGATGATCTAGGAGGTCTTCAGGATGTTCGAGTCAAGCTGGGAAGTGGTGGTAAGCTGTGTGATCTAGATTACGTAGATGATGTCGTGTATCTGTTTGAGTCTGCGGATCATGCACAAGGTGCACTATACAGACTCTTGACCTCTGTGGCTCGGTTTGGCATGTAGTTTGCACTTTGAAGGGGCAAAGTGCTGTTACAGGATTGGACGACAGTAGTGCGAACTTGATACTGGATGGAGAGGAACTAAGGATTGTGGGCCGTTCCGCATACCTTAGTAGCTGCGTGTCAAACGATGGTACCTCGGAAGTGGATGTAAATACGCGTATTTCGAAGACTCGAGCAGCTTACGCTGGGCTGAAGCACTTGTGACGTCGGCTTAATATTTCACTGAAGTCGAAAGGTTTGTACTGTGCCGTAGTGCGTTCAGTTCTGTTGTTCGGTTGCGAGACATGGAGTATGTGTGTCGGGGATGTTCGTCAGTTAGAGGTTTCCGACCACCGATGTTTATGTAGCATGGCTGGGATTGGGTGGAGTGATCGGGTGAGTAATGTGGAGGTCATGAATCTAATACTAGGTGCCGGCTCTCAGAATACCTTTTTTCACCATGTGAAACTAAGTAGACTACTTTGGTTGGGTCACGTGTTGCATATGGCGAGCACTCGTCTACCCTACCGTGCCCTATTTTGTGTTCCTCCCACGGGGTGGAGAAAGTCATGTGGAGGTCAACAGATGACGTGGCGACGCGGGATGAGAAAATGTACAGCGAACTTAGGTAAAGTAGGTATCTCACGCCTTCGTGGTTGGGGTCCGGAAGACTCGTTGACTTGCTGGCTGGAGACACTTAAGAATATGGCAGTGAGTCGCGAATAGTGGCGCTCTTGTTGTCGTTTTCTATCGAATCAGAATGATTGAAAGAGTTAGACTGTGTTTCTTGTGTTGGCTGCAGCAGCGTCTTATCTGTTCCCGCCTATGAAGGTTCACTCCCTGCTCCCTTTGGATATTCCCACTTTATAGAAGCATGGGGAAAAGGCAGTGGTCAGTGAGGCTTGCCTTGCCGTTTAACGCTCAACGAAAATGATGATTTCCCTGGTGTAAGATTTCCAGGTATTTTACTTTGCATAAGTCTGATTCCTTTCTACTCTGATTTCTTTATTTCATTAATTTTACCTTTTGACTGGAGAACCCATCTATTAAGCCAATTCATTTTTTGTCGTTGACTGATCGATTGATTAATTGATTGATTAGATGGTTGAAGGATTGGAGAAGGGCATAAATTGTCGATCGGATGACTCAGACGAGGGTAAACTATCCCACCAAACAACTTGTGCTAGAGCATGTTTAAGCATGATTAAAACCTGATTAAAACCCGACCATTCTTCAACAGCACCCTGAAAAACTTCGGAGCATTAGGGTAGTTGATGTCCCCATGTTTTGCGCATACGCGCATACATGCGCGGACCGCCTATTCTCTCGCCTATATGGACAAATAAAATATCTCGGATTCCAATTCTACTAGTAGAACAACAATGTGATGTGGTTGACATGGAAACGTTTATTTGCTCAGCTGAAATTCATTCGTTATTCCCCATGTTGCTTACTCGGTCTTGTTCATTTGACCGTGCGCTCGTGCGCTTGTGCACTGCTTTAACGAACACACAAACAGACACACAGCTAAACGCCCACATGGTAGTTGATCTCCATCCCACACGAATCGTTTTAACCTCCGATTAAACGATTGCCCTGTCACCTGCGCTGATGAAGACAATGCAGGTACTGTGGTATTGTTCATTCCAGTTTGGTGTTCTACTGGAAAGCGCCATGATTTGTTGCTCGTCATGCGGTGACTGCCGTACGGCCGCGGCAGCACTAACGGCAACAATAGAAATGGTTTATGTTACGTGGTGGTGAAGTGCCTATGCTGATATTTATTGTGTGCATACTGACGACAGCGAAGACTATAGGGAATGAAACGAGGTGAGGAAAGAAAAGGGGAATTAATGACCGTGATAGATTAAGCTAGAAAGCCGGATAGTATTGGTTTTCAGGAGTGTGGTGGGGCTATGAAAAGGAGAAATAAGGTGCGACGGCAAAACGCGCGTCCACCATTTGCTTCAAAATTTAGGTGGGGGTTGGGGCGGAAGGACGACTTGCAACAGGCGACAAAGAGAAAGAGACAGGGAAAAGCGACGCAACGGAATGTGGATTCGGTGGTGCCACGAGGAGAAGGGACAGTCACGCAAGAAGCGTATCCAAATTTATCAACAACCTGAGATTGAAAACTCCTTGAACTGGTCCAGCTGGATTGCATGAACTCTGTATGAAATGAGCAGTTTGCTGTTTTCGCTGTCTGTTGCAGCTTGTCTGTTTGTCTGCCATGAGGCACACGGTTGCAGGTAGGCGATGGACACGCCAAGAACACGCTACAAGTGTTTGCTTGGATCGTATGTGTGTGAGCATGCGCGCGTGCGTATGTTTGCTCAGCCGTTTGTCACAGCAGCTAGACTACAAACGCACCAGTGTGAGACTTACAGAAAATCGACAGAATCACCTACCTCATCTCAACAAGGCATGAATATTCTACTCAGGTTGATTGATCGACTGGAATATCATGGGAAAGGAAAGAATGTTAAATGCCAATGACAGTTCTAGTAAAGTTTTTAGTTGGGCTTTGCCATCATATTTGGTCATGAACGAGTACTATGTGAAGAACTTCATATTGATAGCAATAATAATAATTTTCTTCCTCTGTATTAAGTATTGTTTCAAGACAGACGGTCTCTAACAAGTAGCAGACAAGAATCGAACCTGGGACACTCACTTCCAAAAGCCACGATGTCGGCTACTTTATGGCCGCAGATTACACATCTGTTTCTCCTTATTCGGAATACGCTCGCCATAACAGTACTATTCAATAACAGTTAAGCTCAAATAGATCGAGTCTTGTCACCTACACCTAATAAGCGCACCATTTTTGAGGACCTTCGAATTCTGTTACATACAAAAATTATAGACTGCTCTTAATCCGCTTACGCAAACAGCAATTATCATTTTTATAAGGCTGACTTATTGTACCCATGAAAATCACGGCATTCTCCCGACAAAGCTGTCATCAAAGGTCCGTATGTGATTCTGGACAGCGTGAAACCACATCCCGACTGATGTTCATTAGAGTTTTTAGGTCGTCATTGACAAGTACCACATTTTTTATCTTTTCGTACAATTTGGGACTTATTTTCTACGGTTTCATCTGTTCCTTCCTAGTTATTTTCGGAATAGATTATGAGTGATCTTACCACGCATAGAAAACCCCCGTCTTCGGCCTCGAAAACCCATGAGATCAGCCTAATATTAATACCACTTCGGTAGCTACTGATGAAAAGAATACTATTTACGAACAAAATAAGTCTCGTCAATTCCTGCAGAAGTTTAATCATGTAATACAAACCTGAATCTGGTCAAAGATTGTCAAAATGAGTAGAAACTGAATTGCAATCGTCTGTTTGGAAAACCACGCAGTTCGAGAATGCTCACGATGCAATGGAGCACGGGGTCAAATTTGGTGCAGCAATTCTGATCGAAGATCGTTGAATCCATTCCCACTGAAGCCAGTGTATGTGGAGCGATCACAGACTGATCTTGTGAACAATCTTGGGTTGACTCATCTTCTGTAGGTAGCTAATCAGGGAAATTTTACTAGGGGATTTGGACATTTTGAAGATGTCCACCATGACAGGGCCCAAGCTTCTACTAGACAGTCAAAAAGCTCACGGGACCAGTGTTTGTTCCACTAGAATCCTTTTTGGGAGGTTTTTAAAACCGTTAGGAATTTCCATTTGACTTTGTTCGCAGTGTTTGCCGTACCTCCACTGGAGTGATGAAATGCATGATACACAAAGGGCCGAAACGGAAGCACAAATTGGGCGGGATGAACAAAAGTGCACAAGAATGGCCATGAGAAGTTGTGCAGAACGGTTACATAATCTATTCATCTGGCACTAAGGCGATCTGCTCTCTTCACTTTTAAACCTCTCACGTGTAATTTTCAGTCTACTCCCACTCACAACATACACTCAAACAATTGCCGATTACATTGTTCATTTCTATTTACTTCCCGAGGTATGCTGTGAGACCGTAAAGCAAAACACTCAACCAGTAATAGAATGAAACAAGTGTTTCGGTTTTCTACCACTTGGAATTGGGTTCTAGCCATCTTAGACTGGAGATTACAGTTGTATTCGTGTGTGTGTGTGTTTGTGTGTGTGTGTGTGTGTGTGTGTGTGTGGATAAACACACAGGCTCCCGCTAAGGGAGTTGATGAAGAAACGATGGATAGAAGACATGTGTGCATCTCATTGTGCTACACTGGTATGTGCGGTCGAATTTTCCCATGAGTTTTCAGTTGGACATCCAGTACGAAAGCGCGCAAGATTTTCGTGTGGCCCGTAGACGGAATGTGATCAGGCGCACAAAATTGGTTTCGTTGTACGAGTCTCTTGCATCTCTTCAAAAGTGAGTCCGAAATGCAAATTCAGCAATTTTTGTTATTGCAAAAATCAGCTCCCAGCTCCCTGTACGCCTGTGTGAATGTCCAGGTCATCCTGGCTTTTGGTGTTAAACCTCCCCCTCTTCCATGTTGGCCACAACTGCGATGAAATTCTCTCCAAAACCTGCATCACATTTAGTAGATGAACGTCTTGTTCTGTTTACTTGTGTAGTACTGGAGAGCAAGGGTTCTCTTGGATAATGCCAGTTTTTTGACACTGGTTAGCAAACGATTGAATAACAGTCACACACACACACACACATGCATACACCTCTGTGTGTCTGTGCATGTACAATATGAGGTTAGGGGAATCGGGTGAGGTAAGATTCAGCAGCTGACTTCTCCCGCCAATATCGGTAGATACGTTTCCAGCGGGTATCATTTGTCACTTTTGTTGCGAAAATTTTTTTCTCCCGATTTCTACGGCACCAGCAGTTACAGCATTTGTTATCAGTGTTGCCGTCAATAAATGTTGCCGAAACGATGACATTTATCAGTCGATCGTCTCATATTCTGTTGCCCGACAACGAGAAACTTAAATGATAGTAATAAGGCTGCAGAAGTTTGAAGTCGAAGCTCGTCCCNGTACGAGTCTCTTGCATCTCTTCAAAAGTGAGTCCGAAATGCAAATTCAGCAATTTTTGTTATTGCAAAAATCAGCTCCCAGCTCCCTGTACGCCTGTGTGAATGTCCAGGTCATCCTGGCTTTTGGTGTTAAACCTCCCCCTCTTCCATGTTGGCCACAACTGCGATGAAATTCTCTCCAAAACCTGCATCACATTTAGTAGATGAACGTCTTGTTCTGTTTACTTGTGTGGTACTGGAGAGCAAGGGTTCTCTTGGATAATGCCAGTTTTTTGACACTGGTTAGCAAACGATTGAATAACAGTCACACACACACACACACACATGCATACACCTCTGTGTGTCTGTGCATGTACAATATGAGGTTAGGGGAATCGGGTGAGGTAAGATTCAGCAGCTGACTTCTCCCGCCAATATCGGTAGATACGTTTCCAGCGGGTATCATTTGTCACTTTTGTTGCGAAAATTTTTTTCTCCCGATTTCTACGGCACCAGCAGTTACAGCATTTGTTATCAGTGTTGCCGTCAATAAATGTTGCCGAAACGATGACATTTATCAGTCGATCGTCTCATATTCTGTTGCCCGACAACGAGAAACTTAAATGATAGTAATAAGGCTGCAGAAGTTTGAAGTCGAAGCTCGTCCCACGCCTTGATCCCCATGACTGTCAATTTTTTTCGGAACAGGATCAGATATGGAGGAAAAAATGTCCGACAGCAATTAAGAAAAAAACGCATCACTACTCTACCGGGTTTTCATATCACAGCTATTGCTGGAATTTAATGCAACGGTTTCTTTTTTTCAAAAGATTCGTCCAGTAGTATCAACCCCCAACTCACTATTAGGGAACCATGGGAAGCACTGCACAGCCGTTTGGCCCCTGTTAGGAATAATCAACAGCTCACTGGGACTAAAAGGCGAACCCGAGAAGAATGACTGAAAGTCGAAAGCTTTAGTCATTAAGCCAATAGAGTAGACTCTGGGAGGTTTGTGGTAAATCAACGTCACATGACGCCTCGCTCTGATCCGCCCTCAAATCTATTTTGCAACTCACTACCGCAATCAATAGCATTTTTGTATTCGAAATCTTTCCCCTTCTGCGTGGTTGTTCAACCTATTGGAATTGCCCGCTATTTTCTTTTTCTTCTTTCAGTAAATGGAGCTACGAGGTAGCAGTCAGAACCAGAGCACACTGGCGCAGGGTTAGTGATTGTACAAGTGAGCCAATGAACGACCCCTCTGGGTGATGTGAATACATTATAAGCAACCGTATGGAACCTTTTCTACTTGATAGTTTTCATTTCCACTTGTACTTTGCGAGAAACTTCCTGGTCTGTTTTAGACAAGGTCATTTCATACAGGTCAGTAGCGTACAGGACTTGTTGATCCATGATCTACCCCACAATCCACGCATACGCGACTTGTTCAATGGTTACCTAGATGACTGGCATGTAATCGGAGTATTTTCACAAAATTATGCATGTGAAGCGTCATAAAATGCGCACTAAACTGCCTAACGAGTTTTCCTTGTTAATTAGGAACTGTTTCGAAGATTTTCGGATTTGTGTTAAAAAAAATCGCAAATCAATAGGAACATGTCTCCCTTTAATAATAACTGGCAAGAACACTACTGCTCTTAAATTGCAGAGTAATGCGCTGCTAATCAGTACTCTTAACAGTACTGGCGCACAAATATGCTCATTTAAGATTAATCACTTTCCAGATGTACGCAAACGAGATCTTACTAAACCAACTGAGTGAAGTTTCCGAACAGTTTCGATGAAATTCCGAATTACTGCGATATAGTTCCTAAATAATGTTGGAAATGGCACGGATACTGTGCTGGTTGTATCTCATTGAGGCATTCTAGATTTAGTAGTCGATTGCATTGGTTTCCATTGGGTGTACTGTTCACCAGTGCTTTTGCCTAATTTCCCCCCCCCCACCGCCTCCGCCTCCGAAAAAAACTTTCGTTTGCACCGGAGATCCATGAAACACGGTGGTACACGCAGTGCTGCACTTTTTGTCGCCCTCACAAACACAATCTGTGTTGCTTGTAGTAATTTTAATCGTAAAATTATCCCTTTGCTTCTAGTCGTTCATTACATGGTGAACCTACAGATTTTGTATCAACATCCTCTGCACGCTCTAAGTTCAGTGGTCTTCCTACTTGTGCTTTTGCATACGGCAGTCCTGTTTCCCGCCGATTCATTCTCCTTCTCATAGATCGTGAGGACTTTTTTCTCGAAAATAAGTTGCATCTTAATTAACTGAACAATAAATCGATTTTTCTTGTCCTTTTCTTTGTTGGAAATGTGCAGATACAACAGTGTTTCTGTCCACAGGTCGAAAATTGACTCTTTTGGGTACATAAAGCAACCGCCGATTTGTCTATTTGTGCAGAATTACCGGGAGGAATTTCGTCGATCATCGCACAATTGATAACTCAGCTCTCTAGAGAGGAGTATCCAATTCTTACTTCCTTTCCGATTTGTCTGACTCCCACCGAGTTCAGATTTCTGTTGCCATTACTCACGATCATGGCCTTCTGATGTTGTTCGCATTTTGATTTCAACCCGGCTACTGGTGATGTTATCACAATCGGTTACGTGAATAATTCAAAGAACAAACAGGTTTTCTGGTGGATGAGCTCATTTTATTTGCATTCATCACTACTAAACGGGGTGCTTTCGGAAAATTTCGCATGAAATGCCCCAGAGTTTGTATCGGTACCACTGTCCACTTTCAGCTGCGTTTGCTGTATTACCGGAAATGTTTCCACATTGACCATTTTCATTACAGCAAGAGATCAACCGCAGTCGAAAACTCTTGGCTTTGAGTTGACGGATGTGGTCAAAATGCCATCACCGTATGCTCCTGGACTGTCCGTAATTATCGGGCATAATCGCGCGATACAATGCCAATGAACAATACTGTTGGCAAGGAATTGTAATCGCGAAATTTACGATAGAAAGTAAGGCAACATAGTTGCTTTAGCTTGTTACGGCGAACGGTGATTTCAGAAAATAAAAAGGTAATATTTTGTGTTTAGGAAATGAACCATCTTGTAGTAGGAAAACTGAACTCACCACGGAAAGCAGGGGAACCGCTTCAGTGCACCTTTTGCATTCAGCATACTCGGAATCGTCATCACTAGAAGGTAAAATTACCGCGTCTCAACTGGGATCTGAACAGAAGGTGAAGGACTGTCAGCCAGACACCCTAATTTTAGGACTGTCCTGTTTGGTCAAGCAAAGTTAACTCTATGGCAGTGCAGACGGATCAGTTCTAACCTCCGAAACTGTTAAGCTTTCCACATCACTGGTCCCGATATGTGATATTTTTCACGTGCACCTACTAACAGCTACAGTGATGTGTTCTAGCCCAGGCCCAATACAGTTTCGTCAGTCCACACGCACAGTCACATTTGAGAGCGCGACATCAGAGATATAGGATTTTCCCTTTCCTATGGGCCACGTGACAAGTGGTAGAAAATCGTCCATATCTAGTTTACTCCGTCCTGAGTCCTATCAATGTGCATGCCCAAGCACAGATGCGTGCTTGCTTGTTAGGGTTCATTCAGCCAAACGGCCGTCGCCTACCTAAGATCCTGTTACCTTGCATCACTTATGTGACGCACCGTGTAATGAAAAACCATGCAGGCTTAAAACCAAGCAAGATAGCAACGGAAAAAAATGCAAAAACTGTGACACTTAATCGAAAGGGAGCAAGCTGTTAAAATAAAGAAATTTAGGGTCACTATTAAAAACTCTGGTGTTGTCTTTTTCCTCCCATTCCACACATGTGATGTTTTACCAGTTTGTATTTTCGAGGTGGGGATGAGGAAAAGGAGTGGACAGTACGGCACTCATGCCTCCCACCTCCCAGTTGAACCGTTTGTCATCATCCCGAACATCGAATCAAGTCAACCTCTTCCCATCTCTCTCTGTCAATTCACGGACCACCCGGAACGCGTAAAAAGAGCACGAAAAGGCAGGTAATGAGTCTGTTCAGGCAAAACGTCCGTGCTGTCGAAGACACAGGGTAAGACAAATTGTTCAATCGGGGCCTGATAGTCAGGATTCAACAGGTGATGTCTGACCTCCATATTGATTGCTCAATGATCCCATGCTCTGATAGTGTTGCGGAAATGTCGGTATTCAAATAAGGATGCATCATAGATTCAAAGGAATTGAAATAATTCTGCATTTAATAGATGGAACCAGTCTATCTTATAAGAGATCTCAATGAAATGAAAACAGCTACAGGAAACAAAATATGAGGTCGTTTCATTCATTAGATGCGAATTTATCATAAGGAAGAAATGAATAATTAACACGGCAAAAACATTCCGAATAGCGACCGTGAACTGTTTCTCTTGATCGTAACCAATTCCAGGTATATTTGTTCCTGTGACAGCGAATGGTCAAGTGAGCTAAAAGTAATAATGAAATTATATTTAGTACAGACGTTATTGAGTACTTATCACTTAACGAATTCGCCAACGCACTGATTCCCCGTTCCCATGGGATATATTCACGCACACAGTTGATCACTAACTAACTAAATAAATAAATATATAAACGAATAAATAAATAACCAATCAACCATCCATCCAACCAGCCAACTAGGTGACAGAATTAGCAAGTGAGTCAGTAAGCGAGAAAGGAAGGAAGCAGGTGAGTTATTAACCAATGAAATAAATAGCTAATTCACGTGTATACGGTAAACCTAACAAACGAAGCGCCGGTTCGCATCCTTTTTACTGCTTCACTTGTTTTAACGGTGAATCCACGTATTAGGAACTGAGTAACTGAAAGCAAATTACAATAGTTTAAATACAGATATTTCACGAATGAATTAATGTCATCAATAAGTTAAGAAGCCGAAGACAAGAAAGAAGAATGACTTCACCAAATTAACTGCTTAGCAACCGCTTAAATGTCCCGTAATTCTTGTGCATTTTATCTCATGACCTGTCAGTTTGTCATGCTATTTGGCCAACATTTTTGAGAGTATTGTGCTGCAACGTTTGAAATTCTACTTTCCGCCTTTTCAGCAAAACTCTGCTCTTGAATTTCAGAGCTGCAAAGAAAGGTTTACTTCCACGTCCCAGTTAGGTTACCATTGGCACTGACGTTACGCTGATTAGAACAGGGTTCGCAAATGTGAAATCCCTAACATCTCTTGCCTTCATTTCCACATGTGATTTGAATTTCATTGTTTGCTAAATAACCGTCTGTGATCTACCCCCGTTTACTTTTCACATGACCCTTTTTTGTGCTAATCGCGGCTGAACCTTTCCGTCCTTCGAGTCGGGTCCGATGATTCTAGGATGCTTATAATACTGTGAATAGTTCCGTTAAAGTTGAGGCTACCGGAACTTTGTGAAATATATTTAGAGTGAATTGACCTAGAAGGACACTGCAAATCCATCGTAAAACACAATTAGAGCAGCGGCGGATGTCTTCATCTTGACAATCGATACTCGATTCTCTATTCAAATCGTCGTTGTTAATTTCTACCTGGTCTAGCGAAAACAGTCAATTCAGATGGAGACCATATTTTTTAGTTAGAACGGATCCCGCATATTGGTTTCCCGTGATCAACCATTATTGAACATTTAGCCGGCAGGCTGATTCAGTCCCTTAGCGTTAACTGAATTCCCCTTTTTCGCTCTGCTTATTAACTAATGTAATCAGTTCAATCGCACAATTGTTGCACAGACTCCTCCTCTTAGTAATGGATACGTGCATTCAGTATACACTAGCTTTACAAGCTACAGATTCGAATGGATCACCCGTTATCTGTGCCAGTATACACGATGCAGCTTCAACATTGTCCAAAGACAGACAACCAGTTTATGTCCATACAACAATTATTAGTTCATGACTGTTGAAATTAAGGGCCGAGTAAAAGAGGAATAAGACTAGCGTCACTTTGTAGCCCTCTAGGAACTTGTGTCAAACACTAAAGTAGTATTTTTCACATGTCAGTTTTCCAAGAAATCTAAAACCATTTCCAGCCGTGTCTAAATTTCCCGAGCAAACTGTGCCTTGTTCTGTTTAAGTGAGTAAAAATGCCATTAACCATTTGGGATAGCTTGGTCAACAGAGGTACAAATCTAGCTTTTCTTCTTCTCGATTATTCCTCATCGGTGCTCTGACGTGTTGCAATCGTCCTCAGCTAAAATCTGTTCCTATGGTCAACAAACGATCCAGAGGCCCAGCAAAACCTCAACTAGAGCATCCCATCCTGCGGGACTTCACTAGCCACCACCGCATGCGTTCTCGGCTTGAGACAGCCAGCATTAATGAGCACAGGTTGACATACCTGGGTCTTTCCAATGTTTGTCATATTTGACAGAGCTTACCCGATGAACAGCCTTACCTCTCAATTCAAACCGTTGGCCTTTAGCATATCCGAAGGAGAGTTCCGATTGGGGTAATACAATGACGAGCGACTCATTGTGAAGGATATTGTGTGCTTACGTGAACTGTCTGAAGGTTCTCTAGCATGGTCGGGCATTTCAGTTACTAGAACACATGTAATCCTTAAAAGTGGATGACATACATGCAGAAGTTCAAATCGGATCGAGGTTGGCAGCTTTTGGTGTTTAGTTGAAGTGCACTTGAGCCCGTGGTTCCCGAAAGAAATGGAGCATGCGTCATTCCACGCGTAGTTCATTATTACAATTAAATTGGAAATGAAATGGGCCAAGTCAAACGTCAGGCCACATAGGAAGTGATCAAACACCGTTGTTCGGCCTAATATAACCTTTCCTTAAGATCGATATCTCCATATCTCTTAGGTTCCATCTGCAGAAAACCAATCTTGAACTCAGGCGAATTCGGATTTCACGAGGAGTGCCTTCTCACACAAGGCCACATTTAATAATTAGTGACAATAAAACGACCTATGAGCCTGTCAATATTGAGACAACAAAAAGCCGTTAGCAACCTGTCCGTGACCTCTTTTGTTTCTTTCCATATCCGCATAATCCGTTGACGCTCATGATGGCTTACTGGCTGTAACACAAATTTGATCTGAAGATCCTAACATGTCTGGGTCACTAGGTTAAGCATACACAATTTTCCCGGTCGACTTCGATGGACGAGAAACTGAGAATTTAATCACACCGATCGGCAGATCAAGTTCACAGCTGCTGAATGGGGGGCGGTGGATACCTGACAAAATCACATCAGACACCGTATGACCAAGGTGAATTGGCTCGTACGTGGCTTGTTCCTCCCTTTCGCTTGCCGGCATGCATATAAATTAGCTTTAAGAAGATAGGCACGTGACGCTTCACGTTCGTGCAATTCCGCTAGGTCGCCATCAGCTTCACCGGGATTTGTTTGTAAATAAGACAGAAGGATGACCTCGCCAAATGGGAGGAGTGGCCTATCAGGGGGCATAGCAATTGTATTTTTACTTAGTATATGCACTAGAACTGACTCCGAAACCACATTTTAAAATAACACGAGCAGAAATTGGAAAAAAGAAAGACGGTATTCATAAAAAGTCATTACCCGTTTTTCAAATGCAACTTTTTTACTCTGCCGCTCGCGATCACCGGCTCAACTGTGCTTTTGAGTTATAAAGTGTGTGAATGTTACTGACGCACGTGTATATTTCTAACCAAAGAAAATCTTCGTTACTTGAATACCAAGTAAATAAATCCCGGCGAAGATCAGCATCTTTGGAGCAGACAGTTCACTTCCGTGCGCCAAGTCATGGCCCGACTACAAGGTCACCGTAGGTACACAATTTTGTGGCATGAAAATGTTGGACGGATTCGCAGACGTCAGGCAGCTTCACTCAAACCACGTTCTATTAGCCAGAGATGAAGATTAGTGCGCACACAATGCAGTTTTCCAGAAATTTCTTTTTTCTTATCACCTGTGAGATCCACGAAACATTCCCCTTGATCAAGTAAATCCCTTCATCGCCACCAGCCGTGAGCCATGGATAAGTGCCGTTGTCTGGAATCGAATGTTTCCGGTTCGAGTCCTTTCACTTGTAAATCACCTTTACATTGCGCAACGTACAGTTGACCACGGTATCCATCCCAGAGATTACATGACTGATCACCTAGTTAATGAAACGAAAGTGATTACATTACAGAACAAGATTACCAACGTTTATGTGCTATCTACAAATTTCCCACTAGAAGCAAGCAGACTCCAGTATCGAGGTTGATTTTAGCAATTCTAAGGCGTTGCCTCACGTGAATTTTCAGTCAAACAAACAGGTATGAACTTGGCTTCAGCATTTTTGAAAAATCGGTTTTTACTGAACTCAGTTCGGACTTTCGTTGGATATATATCGGATAGTGGATTGGACGAGTACGTCAGTTGGCAAATCATCAAATTGATAGAGGGCCGATATCTTTGACATCAGCTAAATCATTCGGATCTGGCTTACTGATGCTACGCCAGCAATGAGTGATAAGTTGGGGACTACTTATAACACGCTTTACGCACTAACCCGGTTGGCAACTTATGGGGACATCTCGCAAAGAAAGGGGAAATTTATTTATAGAATGACTACCACTCTAACAAAACTGATAATTGATTCATTTTGCTGGTGGTTATCTGCTGGCGCCTTTCGTAATCCCTTCCGAGTCTCCTCCTCTACCGCGGTGCACAGGGTTTATTAAACCAATTCTCTTGCCTACCAAGTCCTCGCTGGTAGTTAAATTATCGCTTTCCCACTCTGCCCACCCGAACGTTTCGTTCTGAGCATTTGATTGACTAGCTCATCAAGAAACGGCACAATGAACTCTTTCAGCGACTATGATTGTGAACCATCCAGCAAATCGCACGATATTTCCATGTTCATCTGGGGCAGCTGTTCAGGTGGGCCGAGTTCAACCCACATTTATGATTAATTAATAGGGGTAGGGATCAGGACTGAACATAACACCGTCTATCAAATCCTGACAAATTTCAATTAATTTAAAAGGGAAAGTCAAATCAATGGTGCAAAAGAGGAGAATTTCTCCGGTTATCCAAGTCAACAATAATAGCCCGAAATTTTGTATAATTTGCTAATGCCGATAGCACTTCTGTTATAAATTCCAGTAGTAATGGAAGTATTGTTAGAAGTACAAGTAATAATGGCAGTGGTATTACTGTTATTATTATTATTGCTATTATTATTATTATTATTAATACTAATATCAGTGGCGGTAGCGGTAGGGGAACTTAAGAAACCAGAGCCTGTCTTTCATCCCTTTATGCTCGCCTTTTTTCGGATGAAGTAAATTTATTGTTGACTGTACAAACCTTTGTATTTAAACTATCATACTTGGCATTCAGTTTGTAAACGGACATATTCACGTTCGCCGATAAAAAAGTGTACGAAACATTTGGTTTTCGTAATCAGCGTTTTGTTTTAGCTGTCGGGAAACAGAACAAGAGGACCCGATGTAATCACCTTAATCAGTTCGTTTTCCGTAGATAAAATCCCAACTGCAGTAAATATTGTGATGTTGAATGATTTCCTTTCTACCCAAGCGGACGAAGAATGAAAAATGCATTTGAGTTCAGGCTATAGGAACAGATCTTTCATCACCCTTGTATGGGTTCAAAACCCTTTCCATCATAGTTGTCCATGCGAGGGCAAAGTGTGCTCCCTGATTATTTCTCTAGCATAGGGTCGGTTGATTTGAGGTAAGGCACATTAGCCACTCGATCAACCAGAGGGCCTCATTCACGTGACAAGTTACAGGAAGTTGTACGAAGTGACACTCAATGAATACAGTGGGAAAACTGTCGTTGTCTTTCTGCTCTTTGGTGATACCACAGATGCATATCTGAACTCGCGAGTCTATTGGCTCACGCACTCATTCGTATATTCATTCAATGATTTCGGTTTCTCCGAGTACCCTAAAGCACATTTTGTTGGACCCTTGAGCGTCAGGGTCGCCAACTACCCGTATTCCACCTACTTATGAACTCTCCATCATACCATTCTGTATTCCAACCGATCAGCAAACCCATCAGCTCAGTTTTCCCCTATTCTATACGAATGTCAAACACACTCAGGAGCTTGTAGATGACCAGAACAGGTTGATAAAATCTTCCTTGTCAAGACTGAGTGACCGATGAGAGGTAGCTACTATATATCTGATAAACCAGATATAATAATGAGAATAATGTTGTCTCTTGGTGAATTGAAATGTGTTAAAATGGGTTAAACAAGAAGATGAATACGAACTTGTGAGCATGCGCGCGTGAGTACTTGTGTACGCCGGCACGTCTGTCTGCGGTCAGGATCAGGTAGATGTGTGTTAAAGCGAGTGCTTGTCCAATCTCTCGATGTGTGTGTGCACGCGCGCGCACGTACGCTCAGCATCTGGGTGGGCGATGATCATGTGTGGTACGTTATTCATCTCCCACAATTCCGTGCCCATCACACCGACCGAATCAATCGACGCCCCGTTTGCCTGAAAACACCCACCACGTGCACATGAGTGAACCGCAGGCGCGCCAGAGTTCCCGGGTCCTTCGCCGGCACCCCCGAAGGAGGCCACTGTCAGGATGGGATTGGCGGACGGGATGACCGTAGTGGAATTCATTGAATCTGCAGATTCCAATTAACTGAAACAAAGTAAAGGACAGTCGAACAGAAGTGACAGTTAATGATTAAATTTAGAGACGAGTTTAATCACCTTTGTTGGGAAATCCTTCACTGATAATGGCAATATTGCATTCACCTGGAAACCAGCGGTCAGGCTTACATTTTATCAGAACAACTCAGACCTTTATTCTCCCTCCCAGCTTTCCCATGATTTGGTACTGAATCCCATTCGCCACCGGCAAACAGCTAGTAATCTACGTAGTTTTGCTCATGTTCATATGCCGGTTTTGCGGAAAATGAGCTTTAGAATTAATAATCCAACTTATTATACTACATTATACAGTTACGTACAGTTCGATGTCATGAATTGTACACAAACCACTTCCCTGTGCCAGACACGAAGGCTTGCGAAATCCTAATACATGGGCAAAATATACAATGTATACTGTGGTAAATATCTTCTGTGTAGGTAAGGCTCGATAGCCAATACTGTTCAAACGCAATATATCCGATCACTTTTTGATATGGCCTTGTCGCTTAGCTGCGGTTTCCTCATACAATTGTCACGTATGCGTTGATTCAAACCCCTGCGGGGTCAACCAGTTGTAATACCTAACCTACTATAAATTTGAGGGACATAGGAATCCCTATTTCTTTTCTGGTAGTTTCCAATCAAGACTGTATCGGTGAAAGTAAGTAAAGCTACCTCAGTTTGCCATTTGTTTAAATGATTCTGTGACGGACATCAAATGTACGGCGCTGAAAAATAAAAGTTCTGGAGACTTCGTCAGTTTAGGTTCCAACGACCTAATAAGACTGTGAAAGCATGCGGCACTTTCAACTATCAGCTTTTATCGCAAGAGTGGATTGTGTACCATAGATTAATTTCAACAGCCAGGCTACTGAACGGCTGCGTAAGTATTTCGTTGTGTGTATGTTTGGTCACCCTAGTTCGCAATGGTCGGTTCATCCAACCCCTCAATTGTGCAATCAAAATCCTACTCGGGATTTGTCTTGCAATCTGATGCCATTTTCATCTTGCGAACTTCTTTTAATACATCTGTCCAGTTTTGAACGCTAGCTAAGCCAACGAAAGACCGTGGCTCAAATTATGATCGTCGACGGGGCATGCTCTAACCCCAGGCCAATATTCAAAGCCTTTGCTGGACTGTTAAATCGCCAAGCATACGCCAAATCTTTAAAAGTGAACCGTAATCAGAACTGTTTGACCACTGAACGGTCGGTTACGTATGTGCTTGTTGTCACTATGGGTTTGGGAAATACTTGAACAATTGCATCAAGTATGGTCGCTCTTGTGAAATTGACAAGAATTTTGGTTGTTTAATGAGTCCCGTTGTAAATCGGATGCTTAGGAAAAGAAAAAAACGGAATTGCTAGCGAAGACAACGGTCCACTACAAAGAGGAGAAACGAACCGGCGGCCGTGACCCTGAAACTTGGAGAGGCACAGAACCACGTGAGATCTCAGTAGGTCAGTTTACCTTGTGGTATACCACTATGGCAATTTGCGAATCGTAATTAGGCGGATTTTCCGAACGCAGTGAAATTCATTCCCCAAAATTCAATATTTCGTCCCTATGGGGTATCCCGCAGTGGTGAAGAGCAGTGCTCGAATGTTGCTGATCCATTATACGGTCACTTGAATTGAGATGAACAATCGAAGGAAATCTTTCGGCACCCTAGAAAAAAATTGCTTGATCGTTGTAGCCGAGGCTGAAGATGATCAGTTCTTGTATGAGGTTGATTTGGGCTGCTTTCACACCAATCTCCTCATTGTGGTCTTATAGTCGCAACAAATGGGGTAGACTGTTTCTCGCGTCTTCCTAAGGCAGTGTGACATTCTCTCTAACGCACCTGCATACGAAAACATATTTCCCTTGGAGGTACTATTCATGGTACGATTCGGTTGGCGAGTTTTTGTGGCACGGAAATACACTGCGGTCTAATTGCTTCTATCCTGTTTTGCAAAATTTATTTCTATGTTCTTCTTGGCTGGTTGGTGCTAACGAAAGCCCGCAAATGGCAAATTCCATTGGCAGATGGTTCAGAAGTGGTGTAAAGGGCAAAGTCGTGACTCTTGAAAGTTGAAGTCTTAAGTTCCAATCCTCACTCCCTCTCCTTTCCATGGCATCAGTGGTGACTGGAACACCAGGAAGCTTTCAGCTAGACTTTGAACATGTCCTGAAAAGAATCTGCTTCATGTGATTACCGGAATGGGTTAGAACAGAAGGTAAATATAAACGAATGTATCCTATTGTTGTTCACTCATCGATTTAGATTATTCGTGGAAAATTCCCATTATGTATTTGATGTTTCGCCAATGGTCCCCTCTGTAATTTCCAGATTCATGCATTCAAACCGCAACCAATTAGCAAACTCCAGATTGTATAAATAAACGATATAGTGTTATATAAAATGGGTAATGAAAGTGGCGGTAGCAGAAACGTGAGTTTACAGGCACTCAGAAAGTATCACATAGATGTAAAATATTGCAAATGAGTGTATGGACCAAAAAATATCGTGAAATGATCCGGGCAGGATAGCTAACACCAACGTTAACCAGAAACCAAATGGCCTAGGCAATCAAATTTCTATACACAAATCAGCATCCCTAACAAATTACGTGACAATCTGTCTATGGATATGCCTATCTACATATACATTCCTATTTCACCAAAAATGTTTATTTAAACACCCGCTTCAATCAACCTATCATTCAGTCAACCAAGTAGTCAAGGAATCAAGCAAGCAAGCGAAAAGGCAGCTAATCAACAAGGTAGTAAACAAAACAAACAGCCAAACACTATAAAGGATTATTTATCAATATATTCATCCGTTGCTATACCTATGTAATAATCTATCTAGTCACAAGTTGTCACCTATCCCCCAGAACGGTTATCCACCTACCTACCTATCAATCCACCGATCACTCAGTCAGTCAATCAATCAATCAATCAATCAATCAATCAATCTATCTATCTATCTATCTATCTATCTATCTATCTATCTATCCACCTGTCCATCACTCCATTTGTTTGCCTTTCTATCTGTCTACTTCCCTATATGTCTATATTCTACCTCTCTATACCTGTCTGTCTTTTACTGCGCCAGTTTGTTCCCATAATTGTATGCGTGCTTCTGTTTGCGCAAACTATTTTTAAGTCGCTTTTATTTGAAGTTGTGCTGAATTTTATATTTCCATAGCCCGCTTCCTGTTCACTTATACGTCCATTTATGTACAAATCAATCTGTTTGATGATATCAGCTTTTGAGTTCGGTTCAAGGTTCACTAGTGTTGGTGATTAGATACACTGTGTATGACACGATTTTGCTACCAAGTTTTCGTTTTGTGTTTTATGATATTAACAGTCAAATAAATCATGTTTTACCAATTATGGTCATTCTACTCTTCTTCCTCTGGGCAACACAAACAGTTCGGCTGCCCTCCATCATCTCGGATTGTCACTTAACTATGGGGTTTGCGTGACAACCATCAAATGAGGGTTAGAAACCCTCGGGAAAAGCCGGCAATTCAGGGGTCGTACTGTTTCGCTCAGAGCTCCAGAGAGTTTGTGGATTAAACAGCGATAGATTCACAGTCACGCACATCGCACGGGGGACCAGTCTTGATAAATCGGCGATACAGATTCGAGATAGACACGTGTATCTGTATGTGTGTGTATATATATAAATACCTTCCCCATTCATACAAGCTATCACTGACTTCTCATTATTTGTAGTAGCACGGGTACCCGGACATTGAAGTGATCACTTTCAGCTGAGCATTTGACTGTTCGCTTTTTAGCAGTAGTAGTAGTAGTAGTAGTAACAGTAATAGTAGTAGCAGTAGCAGCTGTAGCGGTAGTATTCACGATAATGGTCACACTAGTGATGTTAATGATGGTATTTGTAACTTTTGCGCGCACGGGTCGTAATCGATGAGTCGGCGACGGGAAAAACAGTTGAAGTAGCTAGTGGAAATGCAAAATGCGTATGAAAAAATAAAAACAATGGCAACCAATTCCACTGGATACCCAGGTATTCCAACTCGGTTCGAGATGCCCAAGGGAGCTGTTAGAAGAGGAGAGAAGCAAAAACAAGAACGAACTTCCTTCCGTGAGTGTGTGCGTGCGTGCTTGCGCATACGCGTGAATAGGAAGGAGACAAAGTTATCGACGCTATTGTACCGGTGAGTGGGGCAACCTTATTTACTAAAAGTAACGGCAGCAAAAACAAGCATAAAAGACAGAACGATCAGCGGAAAGATTCTGATGTTTTTCGTATGCAGAAGGTCACCATCAGCGCACAATATAATGCACAAGTAGACGCTTAAACAGATGAACTGAGTACGTGGAAGTCTGGGTGGTAAAGTTATCTGGGTTGACAATTCCTATCTCGATGACCCATCCGTTGTGATCACGGTCCGATTGGGTAGGGGCAACGTAAACACCAACGTCCTCCTGGTGGGTAGGAATCGGATACGAGAAACGTAAAAATGTGGGTGACAGGGAGTTTGTATGCGTTTAAGCTAATGAACGAGTTGGTACCTGCATTTTCCCTATCTATTTCCCAGTCACTCTTATTATTGTTATTTCTTACAGCTTTCCGGACGCCTTTTGAATCCGTTTGCCACCTTGAAAGAGATGCTTATCAAGTAGTCAGTCAAGACTGTTGGTGGGTTTTGCTCCGTATTTCGATCGTGAGAACAGGGAAGAGTCGAGGTGGTGTTGGTCGTAGAGGACAAACTAGGTTGTCCATGTTAGGCGCAAGACCCCTAGTCGAGAAAGAATCCTCGAGTTGTACAAGGAACTGCTGTTTCCCTCAATCAAACCGGATTGTTCAGAATACATCAGATGTGTAAATTCTACCCAGTAGTGTTTATCACCGATATACCAGACGATCAAGAGGATTGTACCTGTATGCGCACATATGATTTAATCCATATTTCCGACCCATGAATGATAACAAGGTTGAACAATCGTACTTTAATGCATGGCTAAATTGGATCCCTATAATGGGAGCGAAATCTGTGTGCCTTTAAAAAGGTAGTCGTTTGTAAGAAACCACTGAAGCACCGTACAACCTTTTACTTCTTGTCAGCCCTTATCGGTAGTGCATATCTGCCATGATCCAAATGAAGTTTGAATCCGCGGCTGATTCGTGCTGGACCTTCCAGCATAGACACTATACGATACAGTGTTTTCCCGGTACTGGCTTTTGGGTTACTACAGAGCATTGCTGCAATAGAACGACAGTCTTCTGTGGGCAATGACTCTTTTTAAGTAATCCACACAGATTGACTACACTAAGGCTTGGGTGAAAATTCGAAACTGGGTGGCATTTACTTGACTGAATTTGATAAACGTACTAATGGATGGATAATGGAGTTAAGAAATTCGGTCTTACTTGGATCTGGCAGATTTATCTGTGAATTACCCGAAACTGTTTCCGGGAGTTGCTCCCCGTTGCCCTCAGCTACCAGGTTGCAGTCTTGTTGCGATTGATGCTCACGGTAAAATTCAGCATATGAGTATAACCTACTTAGTATTTCGTTCAGTGTCTAACGTTAACTGTGATAGGAATTGTCGTTACGTGCTTCAATTTCGCATGGTCAGGTCTGAATGAAAAAGGAGAATTACAAATGTATCTTAGCTCTACTATTGTTCACAGGTATTCAGAAGAAACACTGGCGTCTGTTGGACTCGAACATCACATCCTAGAATCTCAGTGGTTTTTCTCCAACGGAGACGGAGCACATTCCTTAATCAACTATAAAAACGATAATTAATATGCATGTTAAATAATACTAGTTCCAAGGGAGAAAAGACAGAACGACCAGACACTAGCTGTCATCGGATATCTGTTTTGCGTTAGCATAATGCTTAAATTGTGATCAAATTCTCATCGGCACTTTAACAGTCGTAACACGGATATCCAACATGTTAGAGGGTACAGTACTCCTCGGAATTGTTTAGATTTGGTAGTTATGAACGACTGAAAGACATTCCGAATGTTAATTTCCCGAGTACGTACAAGGCACAAACTGCGCTTTATCATAAAATACATACAGTTTAGAAATATAATTAGCTATTCTTCCTCAATGTTTCAATAAATGGGATGTTTTGCAAACTGTGGACAAATTAGTCCAGAATGCCAAAAATCCACAATTTTCATGGCACTTTAAAACGGCAAAAGGAACGCTGGATCTGACAAACATCAGACACCTTCAACAGGAACCAGTTTAGAAGGCACTCATTGTTTCCGGGCACAATAAGCAGTGGAGGGCATTCCAAAGTGGAAAGAATTTCATGAATGTATCAGTGATGAAGTGATCAATAAAGCCCACAATAAAATGAAAAAATCATTCCGTCTAACGCACTGATATTGGTTTACAATGGATGTATCAATAATCTGCGTCTGTTGAGAGACAAGCTGCCAAAGATTGCGAACGGGACAGAAAAATTAGAATCAACTTAGTCTAAGGTAATAGAGTACAATATTATACACGGAATACACGGTATCAAGCCCCAAATGTGACAGACCATAGTCTAAAGATCCAGATTTGATATAATGTTAGATAATTCACAACAAAAAACGAGCCAGATTTGGCTCACAGCGGTCACTATCACTAGGGTGGGGGGCAGCAGTTTCGAATGGAACTGGTCTGGTGACCTACTTGTTAACTCCGTCAGCTAAAGTGTAGCGCGGATGTGGAATCGATGAAAGCGATACATTTGCGGCTGTCCATGAATGCGTTATCGAAAGCACTACGTAGAGTTCGAAAGCCTCGCTGTTCTTCGTTTTTGTTCATTGCTATCAGTTTTAGACGATTTTCATTATCTTTTGCACTGCATGCTCACCACGTCCAAGCTAGGCTTGTGTGGCGGATGGTTAACCGCATGCTGCTCACAGAATGTACAGTGCGGTCGGACATTGGGCGAAGTCTTTTCGGAAAGCTTAGCAGGTATTCACAACGTTGGAGGGGTTTCCGAACACCTTGTATAGTCAGCCTGAGCACGACTTCCTGATTCATATCGATTATGACCCGCACAACTACTCGGGCCGGTCAGGTTGCAGAAGTAACATCAGACGGGCCAGTCGGAAAAAGGTGTCCGAAAAACGCTCAGTGGAGTGATAGAGAGACCAAGATTTGCTACACCCGACTGGTACGAAAGGGGATTCGAGTCAATGAACAGCCCAAGCGCTACTGTTCCCTCAATTTTCCTAAAGTAAGTTAAGCGACACTGGTAAATGACAAATTATCAAATAAACCATTTGAGTTTACGGGCAGATGATATTAAGTGTGCAACTCACTGGGATCTCAGTTGAATAGTTAGGAGCGTGAATGGATGATAAGTTCATTTAAGAATCACACGGTGATTCGTTGGAGGAAGGTTAGTAAGAAACTAAAAAAAGGAGCGCTGGCATATAGATAGTTGAACAGAGGAACACCTGGTACGCATACCTGAAAAGCGGCAATAACTGCGAGGCCGGTTTTGTGCTTCCGGGAAAATTTTGTTCATCCATCCGTGTGCGAAACATGCTACTGAGAGGATAAATGTGCACCTGCTTGAAAGTGGCACACAATTTGTGAACGCGTCATTATTCAAAAGGTTCTTGATTTCCTTTAGTGCAAAATCGATACTGGGGTATAGTAGTTATGCTCCATTTCTATTATTAATTTCACCTGATCTCTACCACGGTTGGAGCAACGACTGTCACTGAATCAACGAACTTCAGTCAAATCAGGCCCAATGAGCACCGGAAAGGATGGCTGACTGGGACTGCGAGGATCACACGTGTGTTCTCTGACTGGAAGTACTCAAGCGACCCATACCATGGTTCGATTGCATTGCTTTCCAATTTATTCATCGTCGATCACCTTCTCGTTTTTTAGACTGCCGATGATAGTGATTCCCGTTTCGGACATACTGCACAACCGTTGTTAAGTCAATGTTAGTATCATGTACAATCAGCGGAAACCCAACTCACTACCACGTTCATTAGGGCGCTTGAACCGTTGGCACAACTCAGTTTCTGCCCAACCGGATCCATTGGTGTCATTTATAGGGCTTGCATGAACATAGAAATAATCGGAGAAGAATTCGAGTCCGGTTCGAAGGACCTAGGAGTCAAGAACCTAACCGTTTACCTCGACCTGAAGACCCGTTTTGTAGCACGGTCAACAGATGCCACTAGCAAACCTCAAAAAGGACGAAAGTCCTGTAAATTCAGCACTCCCGTTGTTTTTCTTGACCAACTGGAAGTCGATAAGGCATATTATTGACCCAAAAGCATGAAGCAATTTTTATCCGGCAGTTGAACTTTAGTACGACTAGAAATTTGAATGTTTTCTGTTAATGAAATCAACCGGGAACAACCGTCAGGTCGAATAGTTTGGTGTAATTGAACAACTACCTTGCAACTGATGCATATATATATATATATATATATATATATATATATATATAATACTCGTCATTGCGGAGATTAGTTAATTTAAATGGTTTTATTCGTTCCAGGTCTATGGTTCCTCACCTTCCTCTTGGCGATTTTGTCACCGCTTGTCTGAAACTATTAAGTTTTTCCCTTTCAATTCACAGTTGAACAAAAGGATTGTTGTTGAATTACTTTCTCACTAAATGCCTTGGGAATCAGTGTCCCCATTTGTCCCAGACTACGCCAGTTTGCGTGCATTGGGTGTATAAAAACAAACCATAATAGCTCAAGACGAGTTGAAATCCAGACATCCATTCTTAGGGCCCACAGCTGACAGAACCGGTCTATCTGTACAATTTTTCCAAAAACTGGTAATGTCTTGGATTTCCAAGTGTCACAGTCGGGGCTGTTCAGCTTCTGTGTTCGTTTATGTGCATGTGTGTAAGCGTTTGTTTGTGAGTTCGCTTACGGAGAGTACATCATGCGCTCAGCATCAGCACTAGCATTGAACCTACCCATATGTCGTTCTCGGGCCAGACGAAGCAATGATATGAACCATGGGACAGATGTTGGAAATGTGTGAATGTTGTCAGTCTGTTCGTCCTTCATTCCGGCCTTGCCGTGCCATAACGCTTGCTGACGGAAGTACTGAGGTTGTTACTTACATATAAAACAAAGTGCGTCAATCACTAGCTTACCGTGTACACCCCGACAAATTTCGCTGACAAGAAAGAGCCTATCTAAATCCGTACTCGGCTTCGGGATTGGCAGATGACATTTGTCGCATGGATTTCCCTTAGAACTGTCTTCCCTGATGAGAAATAAGTGATTTCTGTTAAATACCACGGCATTTTTGCCGTTTAGGCAGTGATTCATCATTGATATTTAGTCAAGCACTGGACTTGTCATCCCCGATATGAAAAACAAGGTGTAGGGGAATATCACTAAGAAAGTAATTACTTTTTAAAATCTTTCATGGATACAAAAAACAAAGTGCAAGCCTCGCCTGGGCACAAATGCATGCTTTCTCAAATGAGCTACCGTAATTTTTATCGGACATACTACCCGTGTTCGATTCTCAGCCATTTGGGGCCGCTTTCGCTGACTGAGGTAGCAATGCCGATTGGTGCTCATGAATGTATTTGGCTGATCACTTATAACCAACCACACACCCACACACAAACAGGTACACACCTAAAGAAATGGACAAGGAGAATAAAGTAGTCTTATCTGTCAAATCTTTCGTCCTTCTGTTGATAGTCGTTTAATCACAGTTCGTCATATGCAGTATGATTAGATGTTTGTTATTCGGTGTCTTCCAAGAAAAATTTTGAGGCCACTCGCAGACTTGTTATCGGCTCTCCGGCTTTGAGTTTCTTTGTCACACCTGAACAGCTGTATATTTATACCGCCGAGGGCGGTCGAACACGGTTTTGAGCAAAGGCCCACGTGGGCAGGTGTTATCACAATACCACAAGATCAGTACAGAATAGGAGCACTACAAATGGGTGTAAAGTACACATCTCCCAAAGAATTATCCACAAAGGGCAGAGCATTTTGACAAAATAAGCATCAGAGGGTGTAAATGACAATAGAAGGTTATGGTTACACGAAGTGGTTCAGTACGGCTTGCCTGATCATGGGTGCCTACAGCCCATAGCCATCTGAGATAACTTTATGCTCGTCAACTGCAACAAATAACGTGTAAGCTTCGGGTTTAAAAGCTCATCTTGGCTTTTGCAAATTGTAAAATATCTTGTCCCTGGTAGTTAACTGTTCCTATACCCGTGAGTTTTTGCTGTCCGCAACAGATCACATTCAGCAAACGGAACACACGACTTCAAGTATTTCAGTTTGTCCGAAAAGTACCGCAGGTTGTTTGGTATTCTTATTTAAGCCATGCTTTGTCAGCAAAAATTGTTTACCGTTGCTTCCTGTGCTGTCATTTGAAGACGTGCTATTTCTGTTTCACCGTACACCTGTAAATTAGCTTTATCATATAAGCATTGTTCATCGTATACTGCCTCTAGCAAATCCTTGGATCAACCCTGTTAATGAATCTTCTGCTTTTGTTAGACATTTGAAGTCATGCATGGATAGGTTTAGGTCTCTGTCAGCTCGCCCTACTTGCAGTCCTAAAGATCGACCCACATGCATGCATGTTTTTAATTTCATTTGCGTTAAATTCCCATTGAACCCCGCAGACTGAGACCCTTTCGGTGTTACCAGTTGCAGCAAGAATGTTTTATCATTAATAGAACTAGCTGCGCAAGCGTTAGATAGGATATGTTTAAAAGTAATTTTTTTCTCTATCCGGACTATATGAATCAAGATCCCCCCCGTAAAATGTCCGTTTCTGCAACTGATGCTGACAAATCCCTTGAGGACAGTGACCGAAACGCTTCACATAGGATTGACCGATATCATCACCCGACTCGAAAGAAAGATCTTCATACTATGTTCTCTCATACCTGGCTAAACTGGCGCATACCCCCACTGGTATTTAAGGCTCTGGAAGGAGGGAGTTCTGGAGTTAGCATTGATTTTTGCCAGTTCAGTCTGGATATTTTGGGTGTTGAGCTTCAGAGCGTCCCCGACACAACCAACCAGGTCAACTGCCATGGATCTAGGCTTGAGGATAGCGGGTTGCAAACCGATCGCCATAGGGATTATGATTGGGAGGTGGGAGGTAAGTCGTGCCAGGCCCGGAGCAAAAGTAGGTTTGGAAGATTTCGTTGTCTTGATCTTCCCGTGGACGCTTTGTAGTTATTTATAATGACGAACTACATACTTTGGTTTTAATGCATCCAACAAACAACCGAAAACCAATTTGCAGGTACGCTCACTTTGAACTGTGCTTCACACTTCAGCACGTACGACTGAGAAAATCAAAAGGACATGACAAGAATGTCCAAATGACTCGTTTCAAGATTCGCTTAATATGCATGCTGAAGGCGAATCTTTTGTGACCAATGACACCTGACAATAACGCTTTCGAAAAGTGCCAAAAGCTCAGTTAGTCTCCAAGATACGTTATTCGTGATCCGACGATTTTCCGACTGATGAATTTTGTGTTTAGGTAGTGCATGTTATTCCGTTTCTAATTTACTCCACCCCCCAGCTCACCCAGTCCTAGTGTGGCCATCACAAAACAGAGAGTCCCCATCACAAACTGCATTGACCGCATCCGTGTGCAATGCATAGATCCAGCAGTGATCACGATAAAATAGTTCCATAATTTTTGCATATTTTGCACTCAAAGATGTACCAACTGACATCAGTGAATCGTGAAACAGTACTTGACCCATCCTTAGTCGTCAAGTCCCTGTATCCAACCAACTGGTACTTTTCCCATTTTTATCAACTTCCTGTCAAACCAAATGGTGACGAAAAAAGAAGGAACCTCCAAAATTTTCGTTTGTCACTTCATTGCTTTTAGGATTTTTGAATTTCGCGTCATCAGCAACATTTGGTTACCACTGGGTCGGCAAAAATGCATTCCTGCAAGCGGTTCTTGATGCGATTAGCAAAGCTGTCATAAGTGTGATTAGGGTCACCATCCTAAAATATGAGATCCACACTGTTTTCTGGGAAATCTTACACGTTTTCATGTATAATAAACTAATTGATGTGAAGACAACTAATGATTCTCATTGTTCTGATTGGTTCATTTGAAATTCAGATAATTCGATCACCTAGAAAATGCTCGCTACTTGTGACACCAATCGACAGACTCACTCTGAATGCGGATTGGCTTAGATAAAATGGAACATTCCTATTTAACGGTTAGTGACTCTTCTTCTTCCATAGATCAAGGGTTAAAGCCGAATTATTCGCACTGGACTGATGGCAAACTTTCGACAAAATTCTACTATTTAAAAAAATATATATGTACGTGTGTCCGCGCGTGTCTGTATGATTCACATGAGCTGCGGACAGGGGAGCATCACTACTGTTCAAGTCACTGAACCGGAGCAAACTGAAATCGAGATCTGCGAGGGCCACTTTTTCCCCATCATCAAAGACACGAGAACAGGAAGCTCCATATGCCGAAGTTCTGATAGTAAGTCCACTAGGACGCTCTTCTAGAATCACTCAAAGATCAGAAGGTGGTACTTAGTCTGCTAGTTCTGAAAACCAGCCCATTGCTCCTGGATTCTTATCAAAGATTGCAAAAAATGACCTAACCGACCTACAGCTGTTTGCAGGATGTACCTAAGAGTAGACTCGGATGAGTTCGGATACTCAAAACCGGGTCAGTCCGTGTCTGCTGCGTGACCTCTGCAGCTGGCAACTCATCATGAAACGGGTTACCTCTATGACTTATCGGGTTTTAAACAACTTGGTATTAGTTGATTCTTCCGTTAAAATCCATATCAGGAACTCAGGGAGATATTCACTTCAAGTTTCACGTCTCGAGTTCTTGTCAACAGACTGTTGGCTTCGAGATCTGTGAAATTATTCATTTTCACTCCTCTCGTCCATGAACATTAAACTTCAAGTCGACGAATACCATTAAAGGATAGCCGCTAACGTTATCTAAATCTGGGAAAATGAAATCAAGGCGGAAACGCTTCTGTGTGCTCTACGTCGTCGGCTGTCGGTCGGCATCTATGATTCCGCGATCGAAGGTGAGACATCGATCACTTAAAGATCGAGGGGTAGGAGTGATGAATATAGTGTAGTGTTTCTATTTCTTTTCTTTCTTTCTTTCTTGCATGGTTTCCATATTTCGGCACAATTCTGCTGGCATTTTTTCAGTGCTGCATTTATACTGTGTGCTTCCGAGACAAAATATACACAGGCAGATAGTTTGATAAAATTATTACTACTTGTCCACATCCCATGAAAATGGTCCTGTCTCACTTGACTCAAACAGAACTGAGACGCAGGAGCACAATTCATTCACTAGTTCCTCAGAAGTCTGGGCCTGTCTTCACACGGTGCGAAGAAGCTGCCTTCAGAAGACATCAGCGGAGAGGTCGTTCAACATATAAACTGGGACAAATCATTCTTAGGCATCTGTTTGAAATGAAATAGCTGCTGTGATATGCAGCTTAAGGTGTCTCTACGCCTGAACCCGGAGCATCTCGTGGTTCTTAGTCTTCAATCGACAAGCGAAATTGCGCATCACGCGAAAACGTTGTATGATTGGCACAATTTTCTAAAAGACTGACGAGCGAAGTCCTTGTCTACTTCTTTCGTTGGTGTTTACTGACCCACTCTTCAACCATCCAAAGCTGTATCTGTCACTCAGTGTCCTTTGTTGTCGAGAAAGACGCCAAATACAAACGGAGGATGTCTGACCGTCAAATTGTAACTCGCCGTTTCGCAGAGTATCCAAAACTGATTAATGTTTTACGTGTTTTACCTCAGGAAACCGAAAAGACCCTGGAAAAACCATCGTTTTTAGTTGCGAAAGGACTGTTTAACGTGACCGAAAGTAACCTATTCCCATTTACCCTGGATGGCTTGTTTGTGAAATGCCTCGTATTGTCTCTAGTACTAGCAGTCTTCAAATACTTAATCTAGAGCCGAAAGATAGCTTACCATATTCAGAAAGTGCTAAAAGAGAGTGGGAACAGCTGTGCCAGGCCTTAGTCGGTTAGTCTAAAGTGTGGTGGAAAATGAACATGTCCGCTTGCTTCGGCAGTATCGTGGGATCAAGAGTTGGTGAAAACGTTTGGCACTCTTTACTTGATGCTTATCATGTCTATGGTGGTTAACTATTGTAATCAAGTTTAGCAAAGCACCTCCGTCTTAGACAATAAACTGAAGCGGACTATACCGTGTTAAGAATAACAGTTCTCAAGTTCCAATAGAGAAGGTCAAGAGACGTACAAATTCAAAAACTCCTCTTTTCTGATTCTGGGCATTCAAGTTTGGAACCCCCGTTATCGATCAAAGGAAAACTGCGATTTTGCTTATGACATGCTTACTTGTGATGAAATATCTACCGATTCAATACTCACCAGTCGTGGGCTCGGGCGAACTGTGAATCCGGCTGGTAAGCAACGTCCCTAGGCATTAAGAATGGCCCTTTTGACCATCACGTCGGTTTGAGTGCGTTTGATTGCGCGGTTTCAAAACCGCATTGGTGGATGATTTGCAATATTTGTTGATTCAATAGACGCCATTAATATTCAATTGTCACATCCAGACGACAACAAGGACCGACTGCTGGTTGGGAAAACGACATGTCCACATCATCAGTGGAACCGATGCATTGCATGTAGTTTATTAGACTTAAACTATAATCTAAAGCTTCCCTGTGATTATGTTTTTCACCCTTTAACCACGGAAAACGTCGTCTTTCATTTGCTTGACCGAGAAACTCCTACTAAATGGTAATAAAATTTGTTCAAGCGATCGGGAGTGATCAAGCGTTCACCTTAGCCCTACGCTGAAGTGCTTGCCTCGGGGTTCAGTCCACCGCACCAGCAGTCGCTCCCTATCGTAGCATTAGAATATTTGGCTCTACCCCCTTCCTGGATTACAAGTGTTGCAGACTAAATGAAAGATTAATAGGCCTTTCAACTGCCTTGGTTGTATCATCGCTCGTTTCACGGTGATAAGCAGTCTATTGCAACGCATCGAAGGCTGTACTTATTTGACAGCCTAATAGGAAATAAACACGGATTTGTCCTGTGAACCTCGAGCAAACCGTACCGACAATTTCATTGTCGGTGGATTTCCTTGACTCAATAAACAATTAAGTGAACCCAAACCATTATTTTGGTAAACAGTAGTGAAGATAGATTAGATTATTCTCTGTTCATCGTGTCACCATGGGAAACTGTCCGAAAGCATCTTGACATTCGACTGTTCTGTAAATTCCCTCAAAGGATAATAGTAGCGTGGGGTAATAAAACATATATCAAATCTTTCTCTCTCTGTCGTTCCATATGTCAGCTTCCAGTCAGAAACGGGCTTTACAATAGTCCGGCGGATCGATCTGACAAACGGCCACGTGGTTAGTAATCCACTGGTGACAGGAACATGTTCTTGGACGTTAGGGGAATAAATCCAACTTGAAAGACTTTACTTCACGATTATGTCTCCCCCCGGCAAAGTGCAACATTCGGATTAGTTTCCCACATGGGAAGACGCCACGTGACAGACTCACGCTTCCTAAAACATCAACCCTTCATCAAAATCAATGAATAAAAATGGTTACTGCAACAAACTGTCAGCATGAATCATGATTTAAAAAATTCTTCTAAACATTTTGAAATCTAGACCACTGGAAAGTTAAATTGTTCCCAGGCCGATGCATCATCCCGTGTCTCAAATCTCGGAAAACTATGGTGGAAGCCACAGTATATTTAGTCAGGCCTGTTAGATTCTATCAACCGTCAGGGTGCATAATCCTAGAATCCGATCCGAATTTGGAATTGGGGGGTGGGGGTGAGTTTAAGTTTGATGAGTTATCAGTAAAGCATTGCAATCAGATCCTTAAAGATCCTTTACCTGGTGAAAATCATTTGGATATCTGAATCCAGAGTCTAAGGGGACAGTGTGACAAGCAGCGTGGACTAGCACAAAATTTGGCGGAAACACGTTCGAACAGACTGGTGCTAAAGCAGGATGGCACTCAAAATCGAGTCATAATTGCGATATGAACTTCACTGAAACTACTAATTTATATAAAGGTAGGAAGAAACAGTCAAGTCACTAAATTTTTCACAAAAACCTACGACTATTCGGAATTGTCATGCATAACACCTAATCAACTGTACATCCGACCAGCTAGAGCAGGTAACCGCACGCGGTTTCACTCGATTTCTCGAAACCAAAGAATGTGTGAAAACTTTAAGCATTTTGACTGATTTAATTGTAGTTCTTCAAGAAAACTGTAGCGAAAGAATTACCGTCATAGTTGTACACAGGTTAGCGTTTGGTGAACAAATTGTCACGATACACAAGTTTTTTCACTGGCTGCCAGCCACGACCGGGAAGAGGTTCAGTGGTTTTCACTCTCGGGGTACGCGAACCCGATTGACTGAATTCATATTAAGTATATCACAAAGGCTATTTGATAATCATCTGTCGAACAAATAACAGTGGCTTCACGGTGTTTTCTCCAGCATATCTTTCAACGAATTGATATAGCTTATAGCTCCACGAAGAATTTCTACCTTGGCTAGTCGACGATCAGACATGGAAGCCAGTGGAAGCCGTCGTCGAAGCAACTCGTAACCGGCATTCACGCATCGAACACGTTCTCGTTCCCTGGCATTTCTACGTCGAATGAAACTTTTGGCACATTCAAATGGAGGTGTACTAGCCCCGTATCCAACGGAAGAAAACATATCCCATTCCGTTGACGGTCCTGGGGTTTCCGATCCACCAATCTCATCCGAACGACCACAGCTTCCGTTCACAACCGCGTTGACCGAACAAGTGCACTGACAAGACCAAGTACGATTTGGTTGAGGAGAGATTTGCTTTTTGGGGGTTCGTTTTGCTGGTGAAGATTTCGACTGCGTTAATATTGACTGCATAGACAACGAGTTGGATCCATATGGAACTGGAGCAGGCAGCTGTGACACGTGCAAATTGGGCATATGTAGTCCCGAAGAAACCGCAGGTGGGTCTCGTACAATCTGTGTGGAGGATAGGGCTGAAGGTGACGGTGAGTAGGCGTGCTGTGCTTGCATTTGTACACATTCAGGTGTATCTGGAACATGTCCATTTGATTTTGTATTCATGATCGCTGCTGCCAGACTGGACGGAGTCGAATACAGGCTAAAACACGGATTCGCCTCCCGGTTGGACATCACTGCATCGTAGTAGTAGGCGGAGTAGGTGTGAAAATTCGGGGATACAGTTTGCTCCACAGCGGCCGCCGCAACGGCAGCAGCTGCGGAAATAGCACACGCTTTGCGGAACGGATCAGCTAAGCACAGTTCCATTTCACTCGGATTAAGGAACGGCTGGAGGCATTCGTAGGCGGGTGCGGCGAAAAATTCGTTTGGAGAGACCGGAAAACGGGCTTGAGTGCTGGGCAAATACAAATTGGACATGGTGAATTTTGTCCGAGGTGTCGATTAACCGTATTCTGATTCAGAGGAGTACTGTGGGGAATTTACTATTCGTAAGTAAACGGACTAATGTGAGGGTGTGGCCAATCAAAGGACGGAATCATGGCCGCACGTGTGACTCGTGCACTGCCTGCACTGTCAGCCAATAGGAATGAGTTTATGTTGCTCACCCCCTCCTGCCGCGATCAGTGGACGGTTGAGTAGGGTGAATTGGTTGAGTGAGATTTTGTGATACCGACCAATGGGAAACCGCACGGAATGGAGAGAGGGAGAAAGGTGAGCTCCCAACTAAATTAATCGGATGAGAATTGTCCAAATACATTAGTTATGACACCAACACAAATCATGAGCACGCAGCAAACTTAGATGCTTAGTTTGAAGCATGTCTGAAGTCACCTTGACAACACATGTGGCACATCTGCTAATGATTAGTTAAACTATCTCGGTTCTCACCAAGGTGTTTGCAATTAGTTGAATACTGTCAATCAGAGCAGTGACCAGCGTGATGCGAGGGCTCGAACACGTGATACACATCATTAGAAACCTCGAGGTAAACAGCGCCATGCAACTAAATAATTAGGTGATTTTGTCTGACACCAAAATCCCCTCAAGTATATGGATGAATCACCCAGGGTACCGGTCCCGGAGCGGTGAAGGAAGTACGCATACGTACAATGGAAACGACGAATGAGCTTCAAAAGTTACAATTTCATTGACATCCTATTTGCTGCTAAAACCCACGTCCCTTTTATGCACTCAAAAACAGTCTGTGGGTGCAATCTGTCTCCCTTCGACCACTGGCAAACAAAAGACGCACAATTAACTGACTGGCTATTTTCTGAACCATTCATAACCCTTTCTCCGAGTAAACTTGTGCTACACTCGGTAGGAATTTCGCAGCACTCGTTTCATTTACGATACTGCAGGAAACACTAGCAATGGAAGACTAAAATACCGCCACAAACCGAAATTCGAACAGAGGTACATGGACAAGTGATAAAAATCCCAATAGAAAGTGTGCTTCTCTCCTAGACATTAATCCCTGCCCACCTCAAAACTGCTAAGTATCACTTGTACATTGATCGTGATCGGATTCTGCAGCACTTCGTTGTCGGTATCGTCCGAGTCACCCATCAAAAATACATCTATTTGGTCTTGACAAACCATTTAGGGATGAATTTTTCCTGTGTAATACGTTTTGGATTCAGATTCTGGTAGGGTGCAGATTGCATCACTGTAAGGGAACCAGGAGACGGTAAACCGGCTTTTGTCAGTTGTGAACGGTTAATTGCCTCATTGCTCGGCCTGATGATCGCTTTCCCCCTCGACCGCTGGACGTCGTCTCAGAGAGGAGTTAACGCTTAAATTCAAGAATACATACCTGCCGAATCTAATGGGACCGTTTTGGTCGGTCATTGAGAGGACAGGCAAAACTGTCGGTCTACTAGGTTATGCTTTTAATTATCGTGGATCAGGTCAGCATCGCTTTCGCGAGGGAAGGTAATCTGGGCTGGATTTCTATTTTTTCCAAAGTAGTCAAAATTACAGTCGTTTTCATGTTCCATGAGTTTCGGGACAAAACAAACGTCGTTTTGCATTTATCTTATTTGATCTGGGTTTCTTTGGTTTCATCGAAATAAATGCCCCCACATTTTATAGTCCTGTTGGAGCCGAGGCGATCTCTTTTGTTTTCGTATGAAGCATGCATGTCACGTTTCAATCAAACAGTGTGAGATCATCCGCATCAGCGAACACATGTCTTTCTATGAACGTTTTCCCTTCCGTCCAAATTGGCTTTCTCGTTTTCCACATTCTCTTGGTCTGGATCTAGCTATACCATTTGTGTTCCACTTATTCTTGTCTAAGACATCGATCCTTGATTTTTCGGATAATCCCACAGAGCACACTGAAGAACAACACAGTGTGACGAACAAGTTCGTTTTCAGTTATCCGTAATCATGCCAATACATAAAATTATACATGATTCCTTGCAAATAACAGGGGTGATGATAGGTTACAATCCTAGTAGTAAAAATATGTCCACTGTTTTATGTGCGTGTGTGTGTATGTGGGTGTGTGCGTGTGTGAAACGGGTGGTGGTTGAAATTATAGGTTGTAGTAAATCTTATATAATGTTATGTATTGGCATGATTACGAATGACTGAAAACGAGCTTGTTCGTCACACTGTGTTTATCCTTGGTTTACCCACTTCTCACACAGCACGCTTTTTTATCAGTGCCTTTTCTTGCCTCATTTAACCTCTTTGCTGCCACTTCAAGAAGGCTGTGAGCTATCTGACGAGATGACCATTGGTAGTCTATAGTTTCTTACAATCGTTGGTCATATGGCTTAAGTCGACCAGGAACCCAGCGCGTTAACCAACTGCGGTGTGAAAATAAAGGGGCCATATTCGATAAGAAAGATTGACTTAAGGGATCAGTGTGAGGAGGCCTAGTGCTTCCTTACAGTGGCTTTTGCGGCCATCGGTTGTGCTAAATCAGCATTCCGGATGTACAGGGCTAAGTGTTCACCACGTGGCGCACGTTTTTCCAATGCAAAGAAAACCTGTGGACATCACATTGTTCTTGAGGTTTTGCTAATTCTACTCGCCATACAAATCCAACGTAGATGCATATCTTTCAATCAGATTTATGATTTTATTTGGGTGGTATTTGTGTGATTGAAGAAAACTGTGACGCTAATGCTGCGCTGACTATGACCAATCCCGGCCGACCTGAAAAGTGTGCTTGAACGGACAAACAAGCAAACAAGTACGCGTACAAAGTCACCGAAGTCACTGCGGTCAGATGCAACGCAGCTCCTTGTCGCTTCTTAATCCTACGACAACTGAAGTGCCTAACCGGATAGAGCTGCAACAGCGGATCGAGATTTTCGAAGAAGAGAATCTCGATGATTTATGCGTGGGTGAAAATAGTAGTATAACGCCTATCACATCGGTATCCCTTTGTACACGGTAGCGTAATTTATGATATGAACTTCAAAGACAGGGACAAACAGAGGTACCCGTGATTTTTGCGCATACCTTGCATAAAGAAGCCTGCATTGAATATTGTTCTTATCCGGTCATCTGGGTGTTTACATCCTCCACCGACCAGTCCACACATCAACAAAGTACTGACCTTAACAAATGTTCGCCCACTAATCTAGGTATACAAACGACCTCTACAGTAGTACCGTGTTCATCCAATCCCCTGCTTCGATCGAAGCAAGTCTGTCCACCCGATGAACTTTTCCTCTTGCCACATATCTATCCAATACCTGGAGATTACGTGGAGTGTGACTGGAGTTGTGCATCTATTTCTCCATTCAGATCCCGTTAACAGAACAAGTCGCGGACTGTGAGAACGGAAGGGTTTTAAGATGGGCTCATCGGACTCGGATTACATTGAATGCACTTGACCATTATCATTAATCACAAATATTGACATTAAATACAACCGGGCTAAGCAATTTCGTCTTTCCAATCGTGGTCAGTTGATGGTAATCTGAAGGTAGACAATGGTGAGGGGAGTAAATAACTCTATTATTTGGGCTTGAAACCAGTATGCGGAATTCAGTCAGTCACAGTAGGGAATGGATACGAATAACCAGTAGGCACTGACTTGGCTAGAATCCAGGCTACGCAAACGGGGACAGTGTGAAGACGACAACAGATGGAAAACATAGTCGAGACTTCTGTACAGATCATGCGTTCATGTACAAATTAAGAGCTATTCTAATTGGCGGAGTACATTCTGTCTAGTTGCCTTCAAGGTATGTTTATGTTTCACGATGGCCTGTCGCAACGGTTCTTATTGGCGAGCTGTCTAGGCGGACTAGAACAAACATGTACCAGACTGTATTGAGTGACTTGTACGTGGACTGATCACAATCACCCAATTGCCCGCAGATAGGAACCGCTGACAGATTTAGCCCGAATAGCAAGAAGTTGGTTGTTACTAGTTGACTGACCGTAACAAACGCTGTGCGGCAGGGCTAATCATAAATGTCCGTCACAGCGCAGATTTTAATTCGTGTACACACGAGCACCCAGACATAGAAATAGATTTCGGCAAATAGGTGTCAAAAAGTGTAACCTTTTCAGTCAACTTTCTGGGCTTCATCAACAGAGCACATATCTCCGCGAACGTCTCAGCAGTTTCGCAAGTTTTCTGTCATGGTTTGACCGTGACGTGTCACTTCATGTCGAAATCCACCGCCGTACCCAATCGAACGAAAATTCGTGTGGATTTCAGAACAGCACAGGTCGGGATACAAAGAAAGCTGCGTGAAGTTACTTTGCATTCCTCGGCAGTTTGGCAGTGGCACGAGGATCCAGGTGCAATATAGAGTGGGAAATGTTCTTACATACTGCGAAAACGAAGTCGACTCTACTTCATTTATCGGGAAGATGCTCTACCACTGATCTGGTGCAGATGCAAAGCGTAAACGCTAATTGCACAAGTGAACAGTCCGCTTTGGATAGACCACTATTACGGCGACCACTCCAGTTTTAGGCATTGGAACAACAAATGGCGCAACATTGGATGTTCACTTACGTAGTCCGCATCTGACAGTCATGCCTACGGTAGCTCACCTGTGCATTATTCTCCCGTTAAGCGGTAAGTTTCCGATTAGTGGGGTTAGCTTTTGAAATACTTAGTGTATAAGGGGACTTCCCATTTTATATGTTGTGTCAATTTGATTTTTGTGTAGAATGCTTATTCCGTCGGCGATAAGTATGTGCATCTGAGAAGCGAAGTAATTAGAGAACGGGTCACCACGAGATTTTTATTCTCGACAGTGGATAGTGAATAAGGTATTGAACGATGCAATCTCTTATTTAACTGCTTACAAGTGGTTTTGACTGGATGATGAATGGCTAATGAAATGTGGCATTTCGTGTGTTCAGAACCGAAACACCAATCGGGACTCAGGAAATAAACACGATAGTTAAAAATTTCCAAGGAGCATTAGGCAACGAATTTGTCGCTACCTTATTCATGCCTTCAAACTAACACACTACTCGATGATCTTGAGGGTTGAAAAGTGAATGACAGTTGTGATCCTCAGGCAGTTAGGTATCAAAAATCGTTAACAGCTAACTTAATGCAGTAGGTCTTCAAATGCCTAGTATACTGGAAGAAGAATCCCGGCAGTTTTTTGAAAAAATCCCTTGACATCCAAACATGAAGCAGGCAAATAGTTTTGAAGCGACCTGTCCGGGAATGGCATCCACATTACAGCCCGGGCGACTTATCAAAGGTGTTAAACTTACCTTTACCCAATCGTTGAAGCACTGTCAGTACTAGGAGGGGATTACCATCTCCTAGCTGTTAGTCCAGCTTCTGCTGCCTTAGTTATATTTGCTATCGTTTCCGGAGCATACAGATCAGAGGACAAGAGAAAAACTCGACTGCACCGTCACTGCCTACTATTGTAGTCTGTGCATTATCCGACTAGGACCAATGTTCGCTGAAATGCGATAACACGTGAACAACAAAGGGAGTAGAAATCATATTGCTCGTCATATCCGTGACGAAAAACTTCATTCAGTAAAATCACCGAAACACTATAATTGCCGTGGAACCCGAATATTATACAATGCGGCTGTACGTTCCAGTCACTGACTTTCGTATATTCGAAATGTTTCCACTTCTCCGTGACTATTCTCTCGTTCTGCGATCCTTAGGGTTTCTCATGCATTATCATTTGATGCTACAAGATAGCAACTAAAGCCCCAGCGCGTTGGTGCATGATTAGTGACTATGCAAAGTGAACTGGAATAAAACGAAAAGAAACACCGCATGCTCTACGACAACTTTACATCTACGGTTTGTATTTCAGAACAATGAGGCCGGAATTTTTATTATTCGTTCTGTCTCAAACCGCTACAAAATGAAATCAGTGAGGTTGATAAAAATCTCGTGTGCGTTGTATGGATTTGCGTGGCTAACCGATAGGAACAGTGCACTTTAGGAAAATGATCATATAGAAGATTTTCTGATCAATGCTTATGTATTTTGCAATTTGTCCAAGCACAGGATCCATAATATTTTATTTATTACCCTTTTTACTGAAGCAACAGTGTGCGCAATTTTGAGGAGTAATACGATGGTTAAATGTAGATTCCCTGGTAGAGGAGGATTTGGGTCCTGGACGGTTTGAACCCGTGACATTTCCCCTCCAAAATCTTCGAAGCCGAGAGCATGAACAACTTTGGATAAGTTATTACAAGAATATTTTGGTGATTGCTTCAACAATCAAGTAGTGTGAATTATTACACGGTTATCGTTTAATGAGTGCACTAACTAAAGAAATGAGTCGATTAGGAGCCGCATAATAAGTTAAATTGGGACACCGATTTTCTGAAACAACAATCAGGTATCACTACTGAAACAGAATGAACGGGCTTGGGATTTTAGCCCTCGCACAAAGCCGCAATAATCATGATTGATTAATGGAAAGACTGAATTTTCCGGCGGTTCGCTTGCGTCTAAATAGACAGAATTTTTCGTGAACCATTAACCAGATGCAGAGATACTATTTTGATATAACCTTTGACAGGTCCCTAAAGCAATGCCGTCAGTTCAGACCGCTGTTCGCTAGCCCCCTGATCGTTGCTGGTGACCGTTCTCCTTTCTTATTCCAAGCAAATGGACTCGTAACCACCGGGACTTCAGTTAGACATTCTCTTTCTAGAAGATACGGCGTTAATAACGGCACAATTATACACGTATTGGTCATTTGAATGAGCAATTTATCTAACGGCAAGTGTGTAACACTAGCACTAATTTCACAAGACATGCAGACGACGATTGTCATGGCCATGGTCTCATCCGTCACTGGCAGTCAGGACTCAAGTTCCACTGTTTCCGTGACATAATCCACCATGTAATATCAAATCTCAACTAGCCATAACAGCACTGTACAGTTGTTTCGTCCTTGTTGGGAATCATCAGCAGTACATATCCACCGCGCCCGAACTGGGACGCTATCCCGGGGCCGAACTGTTTCACCGGAGATCCTAACCGTCAAAGCAGGATAAAGAAAAATTTGATAATAATTATGCAAGAAAATTCGTGTGCATACCTCGGCGCCACTGAGCGGAGTTTCAAAAAAGAATAAAACAGTCTGACTGGTTAGGATATCAACCAACGCACTTACCAGCGTGATGCCAGGGACTGGCCATTACAAACACCTAAACAAAACGTGTTTGATTTCATTTTCGCCTGAATTCGACGCGTTTATGCCTTCTCTGAAATGGCCGTCACACGACTTTGATTCGGAAGTTATAAGTAACAAATCAAAATGGCGATAATCTGACTTTGTAATATCGGTGGTAAAGCCGTTAAATTGCCTGTCGATAAGCAGAAGTCACACAGTTCAAATTGCGAATTTATAAAAAATGAATTATTCATTCTGAACTGCTGTACCTTTTCTCGAACAAGCCTTATACTAGGCTCCATTGCCTACAGACAGGTAAAAGTATTGTTCTGTTTGTCATCTGATTTGTAATCATCCATTAATTTAGAATTTTAAGCAAGAACTCTGCCATCATTTGATATGGAAGTAAAGTCGATAAATGGTAACAAACATTCGGAACATTTTATTTTTCACTGGTCAACACTTCCAGAAACGGTGCTAAACCAAAGCTTGTTTTCCGCTACCCCTGAAATCACTGGATTAAAACAACAAACAGATGTGGGGGAGGACTGGCAGTCTTTCATCCTAAGTGAAAACATGTTCACATAGGGTAACTGGGTTCAGTAGTAAATCACTGCATTATAACTTTTCCACATTTGGTAGCCTGGCTAATGGATCAAGGTGTACAAGGAGCGCTGTCGTCATGTTTTGGCTCAGTCAATCCTCCTGCTCCTCTAGTGTCGTCATGGTTGGATTGGAACTGTTGTCACCAGTGACTTCCGGTTCCCCAGTAAGTGGATCCTGGCAAAAAGTAGCAAAATGATCTACCAGACGAGTTCCCGGCAAACGTATCAACCATCCGACAAGTTGCTTATAAATATTCACCCGCGGTTGATCCGAAGATAGCTCACACAAATAATTATGCTTTTCCATCCAGTTCACCAGGTTTGTTTGCCCGGATGAGCAATAGAAATGAAACGAAAGATTGAAATGCAAATAGGAACAGTGAAAATTTGGGCAAGGTTGACCCAAGAAAATGCAAACATTACATCCCCATAATAATAATAAATACCGTGACGTCTTCAGAGCTACAGCAGAATCTGAAAAACTAGACAGGGATTTTCGTGTGCCAGTTAAGCGAACAGTTTGAATCGGTCACTAATTATGCCGTATGACTGTAAAACATGAGATAGTAGTTGCGCCCACGGTTTTCTCCATAACCAATCACAGTACGGTTTCCCCGCCGCAAACAACTGAGTCTGATGACGCCGGTTGTTGAGTATTAGTTTCACTCGTCTGTAGTTCGGAATGTTATACAGTAATCCTTTGTTCTGAATGGATTCTCACGTTATAGTGCATGCAATGGGGTCAGATAGGTCGCACTGACTTCACACTGATCGGGTTTCATGTTTAGCCAAATAGGCACGGTGAAAACTCCCATGAAAGGTATCGCTTTTAGAGCTTACCTGTTGTTTAATGGCTGAAAGGAATTCAAGCAGTAAAACTGGAAACACGAACAATCCAAGATGGTTTTGAAGTTAAGGTTCAATTAGAGCACATCTGAGAACCTAATGCAGAATCCTAGAATTCAGCCTATCCTGTTATTACGCATTCCTCTTGGCCCGTGGATCTCTAAATGGGACTGGATCTCAGAAATGTCTGTTGGAAACAATAGATGAGAAAGTGACATTTCATCACAAGTGGCCATTACGCACGACTCAAATACAACGGGTACCGAAAAAATTGCATGGGCAATTTTCGCTGGTAAGACGTAAGCCACGGTGAGCCTATCCAGAATTGCGTGGTTCACAGCTGCACAGCCCCGGTTGAGTCGGAGTTTCAAACCTGTGGAGTTACAATGATGATCGATAGCGGGAGGGTGAAACATGCGAGACATCGTTGGTCGTTTCACGGCGGTGCCCCCAACGGAGTAATTTGTGGGATGTAATAGTTGCTACTGTCATGGTTATCAGTAGCCAAAGTATAAATTCGTAACCCCACTGGAAGATACTGATTACGATGTACCGTAGACCGGTGCTTTGGGGTGAGTGAAAATTCTCCGTTGATTCAGAACGTGCTTACAAACGAATTTACCACTTTCCACGTAGGCAGGATTTTTTCATGTATTCTGATGATATTGGAGCGGTGCACTGGACGTTTTTAAACGTGAGGTTTTTTACAACTCGCCAAAATATGTGCATGAAGAAATATCAATGTTTTCAAATGGAGGGTACATCTGCTAAGTCTATAGTAAACTCAATTGCTTTGACATTTCTGCGAGGAGAGCAGGAAAATAGTATCTCACCAGGCTTTTCACATCAAACATGGGTCGGGCTGTTGGGACTCCAAGCAGAAGAGCTAGCAACTAGGAATGAGACAGAAAAAATGCAATAAAATTACTTGTGCGTCCATCTCGTGCGGTTACACTATGTACAAACCGTGAAAAAAGCAATAGAGATAGTGCAAATGCTCTTCATTGTGAATACAAACCTTGCAATTTCTGTCCCAACGAGATCAATGGAGTGAGTAAGATACGTCCTGTTTGGGACTGGCTCAAGTTCTAAAACTACCGTTTGCTTCGTCATATCTGCGGATTACTTCGTCCAACCCAGTCGCATTGGAGTTGAGCACTGAAATAGCGGGCTGCTTCTTGGAAAAATAATAACCATAAACAGTTTTGAATGCAAATGGTGCGAAACTTTCACTGGCCAGTAAAACATCTGGGGAAGCTGGCACTATTAAAGGAACAATTTTTCAGGTCTTAAGCTAATAACAAACCTCTGAGACTTGGAATTGTTCAGTCCCGCGGAACAGCAAAAGCTCTTCTTTAGCGATGTTTTCTGATGTAAACAATTAAATTTAGGTATGATCAACAAGTCCGTAGAGGTCGAGAAATTATGATTACGTGGGGTTATTCATCGTGTGGTATAATTGCCCAGCTGAGTACTCAGAAAGCACGGAAACATTGACAGCTATTTCATCCCTGTAGGTCCGAAGCCTGTCGGTGGTAGTTGATCATTATGAGCCAGTAGCCCGTGGTCGTGCAAATCGGCAGTAGACAGGTGGTGTATTATGCGGTGAAGTTCAATAAATGGTGATGAATAAGGTGTTCGACTCAAAACCGTTCCTCACGGATTCGCTGTTTGGTGCGGACTCCCTGGATGTACACGGCTGAAGCTTTATAACAAGTAATATTACTAGTGAAAATAAATTATTATTTAATTGTTTCAGGTCAGTCATAATGTCATGTCAGAGCATGGGCACGAATAACTAGAGATAAGCTTCGCGAACACGTTGTCCTTCTCCTCATGCAAATTGCCAGAAAAGTGGCCATCCAGAAAGGGGGGAATTATTACACTGGTTCTGCACATCACGTGACCAAGAAAAACAATTACCTCCTGAAAATCCGGTGAGTATGCAAGCCTCAAACACATCGGAGTTAGAAGGGTGGTCGCTATGTCCACCTTTGGAGTGCATCTGCAGCGCAAGCTTACCAGATTAGCCGAATCGTGTGAGAAAATGGTAACCTAATCGGTATTCTGCCTCATTTTAATAGAACCATCTCAATGATTGTCGGTGGTTGTGGGATAGTGGAACGTGTTAGGCAAACTGCGATCAACATACAATCGGGGATGCAACCCGATCGTGCCAGATACCGAACAAGTGCAGGACGCAAGACCAGGGTGAGATCGCGTTCTCTTTGGCTACCAGCGGACAGTCGATATAGTGGAGTGATCGGGAGGCTAGGCTACGAATAATGAAAATCAAGGCCAAATCGTGAGCTGCGCCAACCAATCAGGATGAGCTGTGCGAATTCGCCAAGAAAACGACATGAACTAAATAAGACAAAATGGACCAATCGAGATGGGCCAGTTAAGGTGCCACCAGAACAATGGATGGAATAATGGCAGTCGTGTAGGCGCAACTGTGCTTGGAGGGTAGGTTACAAATATGAGATGTTTCATTTACTAAAAGGAGATTTTGTGCCGTTTGACTGCGGCTGTTCTTGCTTGAACGATAACAATCTAGAGCTGGAAGCTGCGAGCAGACCTCGGAACGGTGATTAGACATTATACAACAAACCGTGTGGTTGGCTCAGACGTAGGCCAGATACACCAGTAGTTTTGTGCTTGCCTGCATTGACTGGAAAATTGTTCCATTCAGTAAGTATCGATCATCACTCATTTTTTCTAGGAGAGAAAAGCAGCTGCATTAAGGACAAAGAAATTGTCGGTCGATCAGCGGATATTGGAGATTAACCGGATGGGCTCACAACAAGCAGACACATTTCACCAAATTATGGAACTTGTGCAAGTATCTTGTTCAACCTAGAAAAAAATAAACCAATCAGGTGCCAAAGTAACCGCGAGGCAAAACAGGGGAAATAATAGTAACGAACGGAAAGTAGGCTTGTAATCCTAGGAATAAATACCAGTCACATGATTTTAGGAATACTGATTGTGAAGTCGGAATGCTTTGAGTTTGCAAAGTACTGCTACTTACGAATAGTTACCTGTCACTTGCGAGCCTTGTTCAAAAGATAACTGATTTCATACACACATGAAACCATCATTTCATGCAGCTGCGTACAACCCAGCTTTTACTTTGCCTCCTCCCGCATTTTGCTATTGACAATCATTTAAGATAATTATGAATTCGAAATCGGGATCGCTCCGCTCGCAGTTGCCCTTGAAAATAGCGCACTGACGACGGAAGGCTCTCAGCAATCAGTCACCAAAGGTTAAACTTGCTAGACCCCAGAAGGACTTGTTCTTAAAAGGCAATCAGGGAAGTTATTCCCGGTTGTCAGCCGAAAATGAGACCTTACTAAGTGATTCAGTAGCGTGCTTACGTCATGGAGCTGATGTTGATTTGGACCCAGATTCGTCTCGAGTTGTCTGCTTGGTTGAATGCGCCGGATTTTAGGATGAAATATTAGCAGCGAGCTCCTGTTCGTGATCGCATCATGAATAAAAATGGTTTAATCTATTATATATCCTATTCTGTTTGTTTTCACATCTTCGGAGTTCTGTTTCTCGGTTGAGCCTATTTCCGGTCTCAGGAAATAACCGATGCTCAGGGGCATTAGACAAAAATGGCTGCCTTGTGAAGGGATGCCACCAAAATTTTAGTAGGAAATGAGAATTAAAAAACACATTAGATCCACTTCAAGTAACTCAAATTGAACAGGGTTTTATGAAACTTTGAGTTTCATGTGACTTGGCAAACACTAACTCCTTCTTAAAATTGTTATTCTCTGTAGATTTACGAAGATTTTGGTGGCGGTGTATGTATGCCGAGCGGAGTCTACACCTAGACATCAAATCGAATGGCTACTGCACGATCACGAAATCCAATCAGATTAATCTCACCTGAAGAACAAATAGATCATTATTTTTGGACTTCTTCAAATGAGTCAACAACTGATCAGGTGACGTGAGCGCTCGAATAATCGCCACTTGTCCGCGAAGGGATTCAGCCAGTCTAGTTTAATCAGAAAGAAAAAAACATACATTATGACTGTTTTAGACTACATTTCAGTCTTGTCGGACGTCATTCTGGAACATCCAGTTTTACCCGTGATGTGCCACACGAAATGAATAGTGAGCAAATGATTAATGAATCACGAGCGAACCGTATTGTCGACGTTATCTGACTGGTCCCAACAGTTGGATGGTTCTTAACCAGTTTCCGTGTAAAAATTAAAACCTTTTACATTTCATCACAATAATCTATCTAAACTTTAAACTGTAATCTCAGTCGGTGATATAAAGCGTCTTGCTGTTCTAAATAGTTGAAGCGCAAGTTCAATAGAAGTGGCCTCAAAGGGCCCACTGTATTACCCAAATTAGGGGAGCCGGTAATCATGACTTTGAATCTTGGAGTGGCATGAAGCCACACAAGGTATCATCAACCAATTGGCTATGGCAGCTAGTCGGCGGTGGCAAATAGCTCTCTGCCATCCAGGTATCCGGTGGATCTGGGATTGGAATCTCCGACGCTTTTTGTGACAGTAGCTTGATCTACTGGATCACCGTCAGTGTACTTCATGAGTTACCAGCGGCCTGCGATTCCCTTCTTACTCTGCCATCATAGTGATCACTACTTTTCGCCTTTTTCTGGTTTAAGGTAAACAGTTATAAGACACTTAACCGGTACGCTTTTCAATGCAACCTTCATGATTCTACCGAAACAGTGTGCCGCAATTTGTCATTAGCTGCCCAGTTATACTTAACTCATGGCCAGCTGTCTCCCGGTTTAGCAAAGCCTGGGTAGTTTACACAAGACTGTCAGCCAGCACTCATTCATAGATCCGTAGTATATCTTAAAGCTGTAGCTGTGCCTCATCCAAAAACAGAATACCAACTCGGATCAGACAGAAGGCATCATTAACTTTCAGGTGTGTACAAAACAGCTGTTCAAAGTAAATGAGTTCGTTTTAAACATAACTGATGAATGAGACCAAATGAGCAAGTCTGTCGTTTAAAGACCGAGAGCTGCCAATCAACGAAAGAATTGCATATTGACTGATTAAAAATATCAGGTATTCTCAACGTTCTAAGAGACCAGTGGAGTCAAACTTTAAACTACTCCATTAAAAACCGGTAGACCAATAAATTCAAGGGGCACAATACACGAGAGTGTGATTCCCACGAGCGTTACGGTGGTCAAACTTACTGTAGGTAGCCTATGCATTTTGAAACCCACATGATGTACACACATAAAATTATATATGCATGTATACATATATACATATGTATATATATACTTATGTATGTACATATATATATATATATACAGAAATGGACATATAGGCGAAGTACGTTATGAGAACCAATTTCAAAAAAACAATGAGTACCTTTTCTTTGGGTTGCGTGAAGAAAACACCTTGAGTTGATTCACAATCAAGAAGATTACGAATTGTCCCATTACAAATAACGAAATAGCGATGTTGGCTTGACCCACCTTATAAGCAATTGAAAGCAGACAGGTTTCAGTATCTCTTCAGATTGGTTCAAAATCCTGAGTAGAACAACTTCCCCTCTCAGTCGCAGAATGTTGCGCAACCCTTTTTCTTCAGCACTGTCGCGAGCAAGTCACAGCAGCTGAAAAACTTACGCGATTTCGTGCAACAGACTGATCAGCTGTAATTTGTAATCATATATCAACGGCATTTTGAGACACTCGATCAGGCGCTCGATAATGGCAATTGGAAATTCTTGGTACGGCAGTTTGCATTGCTGAACGATTCGGAATGCTTCAATTATCTGAAAGCGAAAACAACGAGTTATCCAGTGAACAGTTACGCTCGATTCTCTTACATTTTTCCGAATCGGTTCGTCAGCAAGTCGTTCGGCCAAAGCTATACCGATTTCGTCTACCAAAACCAACTCATTTGTCAGTCTTGTGTTCGTGGCATAAACTCACAAAGACTCCCACTTTTATCAATATTCCAAGACCTGGCAATCTCAGCAAGCTTTGCCAAATGCACATTACGATGAGCAGACATGGATGGGAAAACTATGAGACCGATTGAATCCTTGTCGACAGTTGGGATTCTATAACCACTATATCTGACTGGAAAAAAAGAAATGAAGAAACGAAATTAGTAATTAGTGAAGTCCGTCATCATATGAAATTAGCACCCAGGTGGTCACTGGAAACCATTGATGCATAACATTGTTGGTTACTGCTAATCGAAGCTCTAACCCGGACTGATCAACCACATAGTTGTGAGGACAATGCTCTTCCGAATGATCGGTCGGACTTTGACGGGGAGGTACTCCAGTTGGAATGTTTCGATACGAAAATCGTCATTACTGACACTAAGTTTTCAAGTCTACTGACCTGATTGGTCTAGCCTAATACAAACAAAAGAAAACGGTTACGGGCACCATGGTGAAGATGACTGTTCATATAATTTTTCATTGATATGTACTGCAAACGAGCACTTGCTGGCTTTGAGTTGATAATCACGTGGTGTGTAATGTGCTGGCGGTGATGTGGATGTGTTTATTAATTTGTGTGTGCTCAATTTTACTAGCAGACAAACAAAACGCTGTGACACAGTACGTGACCTCCCAAATCTGCATACTGCCTGCGTGTGCGCACCTTGTTTCGTGATTAGCTTATGTTCTCGCCAGCGTTTGGTGGCTTCTGATCCCAAGGACTGATACCTCCCGAGACCCTACTTGTAAAGCATTCTAAATAACATTTTTAATAGTAAGACATGAGTAACGGTGCAACTCAGAGGATAACAGATTGCTATGAGTTGAGTTAATACGGTCTCCTTGTGGTTGCGGTTTGTAAATTTGACTTTCCTAAACGAAACTCACAGAGTTCATTGTATAGGATCACGTCAACTTTCGTTACAATAGAAGAGTGTCAGTGCTAGACTCATTTTGACTGAATTATTTCTTCTCTTAAAGGATCTTTCCAAAAGCTTCTGGTTTATTTTTGAACACTTCAAGAATCGGACCCCAGCGTAGAAATGAGAGCTTTAATCCGTATGCCAACACTAATGCCCTGGCTACATTATTCCTTTACAAATGAACATTGCTCGCATGCACATCGTTTGCTCTTAGTTTTACTGCTCCATAAGTGCTTTGACTGCTTTCATAAGTGCTAAGGTGGCACAAAATGGTGATTAGACGACCCAAGCTGATGAACCTTTAGCTCTTGCCCTGTGAGTAGTTTCGGCTTATTCTCGACAGGTCATTACAATCACAACGGGGCACCATGGCCAAGCTCCCAGCAAGAATATCCACAATATATACTAGCGTAGATAAGGAAGTTATCAGAATTGCACTAGTATGCTCGCCCGACTTCACATTGAGCTTCGCCATGGTATGTGGCTTTTGGTTCTTCAATAAACCAGCGAGAGTTGAATTGCGCACGTTCACAGCCCTGTAGCCCTATGTGGTGGTTAGATCCTCCTGCTCAGTAAGACTACGGGATTCGTTGTCATCTTCGTCGGGTTCGAGTGGTTGGTTAGACAAAAGACGGTTCCCGAATGGAAATCAGTAATAGGTGGACACATTATTGCTTAATCTGCATATAAATGCGAGGGGATGGTATCGCGATTGGCAATGCACCTGAGTCCACCAGGGCTGTTTCATTAGTTGTCGGTGTATGCACGACGCCAGACCGTCCCAGACAAACTGTGATCAACATACAATCGGGGATGCAACCCGATCGTGCCAGACACTGAACAAGTGCAGAACGCAAGACCAGGGTGAGATCGCGTTCTCTTTGGCTACCAGCGGACAGTCGACATAGTGGAGTGATCGGGAGGCTAGGCTACGAATATGTGAAAACAAGGCCGAATCGTTAGCTGAACCAACCAATTACAGTGAGCGTTCCAGATATGGCAAAGAACGCCATGAACTTAATCGAGTATAATGCAGCGAACAAAATGGTCTAATCAAAAGTGAACCCTGCCAGCCGGTGAAATAATGACAGCCGCACAAACGCAATAATGCAATCAAGGGAACCTAAGGATGTCTGAGGATTTTCACTTAATAAACAAGAAATTCTGTGTGCCTGTTGAGGTTCGTTGTTTAGGCTTGAGATGGTGGGGGCGGACGATAGTGATCTGGAGATACGACCGGGTTACTGAAAAGCCGAATTCGAAACAGGGATTAGGCGATACTCATTTATAGTGGTTAAAATGCGCACACTGAACTACAATGTTTATTGTGGCGTTTCGATACACATTAATACTCGCTGTCAAACGCGAATGATTGAATGGGATCTCCAGCTCCGTTCGTTTTGTGCATTTCCCGTCTGTAATAGTCTGCACCGTGGCTCTTGTTCAGATGACTTAACGTTTATCATTCTCGACATATCAACTGAACGAATTATTCGAGTGGAGGGTTTCGAGAATCAGGCATTCCCCCGTTCTCTTTGTCCGTCTGACCGCTTTTGCATTGTTGATGTTGACCTCGCTGGTCAGCGCGTCGTAAGACTGAGCTATGTCCGTGCAAGCGTGTGCGTAATTGTTTGGCTGTCTCACCGACATATTGTTTATCACTTCTGAGGCATGGAATGGCATAAACTACCCCTGATTGGTCATGCTGGTCGACGCGATCTTTTCCGTTGAATAGAGTAGATCTCAGGGTGCCGGTCGATTTGTGGGCGATTGTGATATCCAGTGGACGCAGGATGCGTTCGACCCTTTCGGATACTCCCCGTATGCATGGAAGTACCACGATCGATTTAGTCGTCTTGGTATTTGTCTTCTGTTTCCTGCGAATGCAGGCGTTAATGAAAGACTATGGATATCCATTGGCTGCAGATAACTTGAACAACCTAGACTGCCCTTGTCTCCGTAGGTGCTGTGTACAACAGTGTCGGCTAGTTGGAACAGGGTACGCACACCGCTCTTTAAGTGACAGATTGGATGGTTGCTTTTGGAATTGAGTCTGCGGTCCGCCGCGGTCGGTATTTCGTAAACGATTGTCTCTATGCTCCCGTTCGGTTGCCTCCTAATTGGATTGTCGAGATACGGTAGGGTCAAGTTTTTCTCCTCCTCCTTGGTGAGTGTTATGCTGGGCACTATCGTGTTTAGATTTTGATGGAATTGGTCCATTTGCCTTTTTTCTTACAGCAAACGTATCATGAACATATCGGATCCACAAGCGTAGGCAGTTCGTTCCAAATGGCTTTATCTCAAAATGTTTCATGGTTGCGTCAGCTAACAAGCCTGATAGTGGCGATCCCACGGGCATTCCTCTTATTTGTTTGTGTATTGTCCCGTCGAACTGTAGGCATTTTTCTATGGACAATTCTAACAAATTCATGATATCATCCGTAGGCATCGCTGTTCTGTCCTCTTTCATAAACCGGCGAATGGTGTCAAACGCATCAACCTTGAAATATTTGTGAAAAATAATGTGATGTCGAATGATACCATAATTTCGTTTGCTTCTAAGTTGAGGTATGTGATGTGCTCCAGAAATGTAGTAGAACTCCTCACCTCGTTTCGTTCCTGTTGTAGGCATGGACGTAGGAGACGGAAAAGGTACTCGACCAGCTGATAGTTTGGTGCTGTTGTTGATGCACCAATGAGTCTAAGCCGCATCTGCGGCTTGTGGACTTAAGGAAGTACATATATCCTAGGGGCAGGTCCCTCTGCAGGCTTTATTTGTTTGTACTGTTCATCTCCGATTTTCTTGCTCTTCCCGGGTTCAGTTGTATATATATATACATATATATACATATATATATATATATCACCAGAATCGAATCTGTAGCATCAGGAGTGTGCATGGAAACTCTTCATCGAAGAGTCGACAGAAGAACCACAACTGTGATTCGTTGATAATTCTTTATTAGTTAGGCTGAGCCAACCTTAGGAACGAGGGCACAATGCCCCAGAATATACATATGTATATGCCCTCGAGCGACAGTAACCGCGAAACCGGTCGTGTGCTCCCGGGCAAATTTCGTTCACGCATCCAGATACTACTTGATGCTTCTATATATATATATGTATATATATATATATTCCATAGAGCTGAGAATACATGAATCTTGATACTAAGTCTTATTTCTTTCCTCTAGTATAATATAACATTATTTATTTGTTTTTCGCTGTTTAAGCAATAAGTTGAACCATTTACCGACAACTCACGTCCGTGGAGTTTTTAGTGTTTGAATATTTTTTTATTTTTCAGTACAGCTAATACAATGACAAGCCATACGTTCCACGATTTTATCGTTTCCTGAAGCGGTTCGTTGGTTCGCTGCCGTTTAATCTCGTGTTTTCGTTCAAAGAAGGATGGAGTGAAATAAATCAAAATGCACAATGAAAAATTAGACGCATTGAGCAGCACCTTGGGATCACAACACTAATTTGCATGTGGGACAGTATTCGAACTTCAGATATCCCAAATTAGTTCATTTTGAGTATACAGCTTTCTCGGACTCTGATCGCGATTCCCGATTCTTTTGCAACCCATACGGCTTCCTGCTACATTTTAGTTTCCAGATTCGCTTTCGTGCAAAAGTTAACCAGTGCCGTGAACTGGTTGTGTAACGATGACCAAATATGAGGTCATCATAGAACCAGTTACAAAATCCGCCTATATCAATCCATGCTTTCTGGGAATCACTGTTATTATTTACCCTCGCGTCACAGTTGGTGTGATACTCGATTAGCTTAATAACTGCAGCAGGCACTCAAGACTTTCGCAGGTTTCCCGGTCAAATAAAATAGGCCTATTTGCAGTGAACAAATTCATATACTTTTCGATACTTTATATGATGCAGCTTCGTTGCCAACCGGCCTTAGTCGACTGAAATTCTTTGTCTTCAGTGTGGTTGATTTTCTGACTTATCAAAATAACTTCTGATCGACATTCACTGAATGGATTTGTTGGCTTTGCAACGCGAACAGAGGGACCAAACAGTTCGCTCACTCGTTTAGTGCCTGAGCCAACCATCTTATTCGGTTAGTTGCATGTGCTTCCGCTCCGTTACACTGCATGCCATTTTTCAAATTATTTCTTAACTATGTCAAAACTATTCAGACATGTCAATGAACTGTCTTATTAAGTCCCTGTTTACGTAGACCCGAAACGTGATCCACCTCAGATGATCACATGTCTACATACTTAACGTTAGGTTCCTTAATCATCTATGCGTTAGTTCACAATCTCTCGAGAAGTCTCGTGAAAATCATACTTTTTCAGAGCCCGATTTGGCAAAAATCCGAATAATTTTGAGATTGTACCGAAATAACTCGGGAAATGTTCTACTCTACATACACACATCCCGGTTAAAGTCGAATGAATCGCTACGTGGGTCTCTCGGTATTTGACCGCACTGGAGTTGCACTCAAGAAGCAGTATCGCGTCATAAGCACAGCCCTGAGTGTGTGCTTATGTGTTTGGCTTGATCCGGTTGTTTTTACTACGAGCCTACCGTAAGGACTATATTCATCGGAAAAACTAGTTCTGGTTCTTGTGTTCGAAACGGTTGAATTGGTCCTAATCCAGAGTGGCACAACTCTAAGGAATTCTACCGGAATTTTAAATACCGACAACAGTGTCAGTGGCTGAAATGACGTTGGTCATTTATTATCTCAGATTCCGCTAACCCCGATGGGACAGTAGTACCCCCCCTCAGGGTGACGGATCGCAAAAGGATTTGAGAGATTGATTCTGTCCCTCCGCAAAGTATCTCGAACCACTGCCCGGACGATTAGTGAAACCTCGGCTTTCTTTCTGCTCAACATCGGAAGGCTAATTACCAGTCTAAGTTTCCCACTGGTGGCAGATTTCGAGGGTCTGGAATCCCAGAAATTTCAGAAACTTTTTGTTTAGCAAAAGCAAAATCTTGATTGGTCAAACGAATCCTTCTTGGCCATGCGTTCTTCTGCGGCATTGCTTTGAGGTATTGAAAGTTACGAATCAGGAAACAGAACATTCAATCATGCTATAATATGAAAACGGATTTCAGCATTCCCAGCGTTATAATAAATCCGGTGGTTTATTGTTGATGTATATGGCTGGTTGATATAGAAGCCAGTGGGTACGAAGTATCCTGACATAGGTCTGCCCAGGAAAAGACTGGTTTATGAGAATCCATTGATGTAAAATTCTCGCCGTAATGTAGACTGACATGCTCACGAAATATCTCTTTATTTTGATAGCCGGTTAACTGAGCAAACATTTGTTCCGCCTGCTTGTATTCTAATCTTGAGTCATTTTCTACCATTTCTGAGGTATTCATATTAATGTGTTTAATATCAACAACCCAGCTTCAGTACCACTGGACATATGGACGAAGTCAGGTATATCCAAGATTCAGAGACCGGTTGGCGTCAGCTGTGACCCTGCTGAATGCTTCGAGAATTCAAGGCAAAGCTTACTAGCAATCTCTGAAGAGGGAGTATTAGTAACTCCCTAGATTCTATTGTGAACTCGTTTCATAACTTTTCAGATGACGGTGTGCATTTAACATGATGACCGCGCTCTACATTTCAGTGTGCACGTGTGCGTTGGAGTTTGGTTTCCCGGTGTTCACTGTAAGTTGCAATTTTGCAAGTAGCAAAATGGTACCTTTTTATGCTTTTGACCCGAATGAGGCGACACGTGCCATAATTATCTAGGTGCAGTTGGGGGCACCAGTTGGTGACTGGTTTGGCCCAGGTATTCAGTACAACTTGTGTGAACCATGGTTGACCGCTTTCTAGGGTGACTGCTCACATAACAACAAAACTCATATGCATATGTTTCAAAAAAAGGGATTGCATACAACTAGTGGAGCTAGAGACTAACTGAAGAAAACATAAGGGGAGAGGAAGCAAACCTCTTTGGACCGCCTAACTATTTGATGTCTTCACTCGTGAATTCTATCGTGCCCATTGCAGAAGTGGACAGTTAGATACTGAGCTCATTGAAAGCGATATTATTAATCTATCGCCGTTTAAGTATGTCGTCAATCTTTGCAACCTTCTTTGAATTCTCCAAAGCGAGAACCATTATTGCCAAACAGGAAATCAGGCGGCCCCTTTCCAGCTATGAGAAATGCTTTACTGTCGCTGGTCAGGTTTGCGTACACCATGCCTAATTGCAAGCAATTAAACCAATATTCACATTGCTTCTGCCTGCTTGTACCACTTTTAAGTTGAAAAGGACCAAACCAATCAAGTTCACAAAAATTAAACGAGGAACCTAAGTGGGTTCCAAGAATGAAGTAGGTAAGCCCATTAAGGCCATGGGAACAGCGGTCGACAGCGAAGTTTTGTCATTCGTGACCACAAATTCCCTCCTCACCAAATCCACCTCTTGAGAAGCTCCATCATGGCTGCTCACAGCCCACAGACAGTTCAGCAGTTTTACAGCTTTTGGGGAGGAAGGGCAGCGACTCATCACCTAGACCAGGTGTCGTAAACACAATGGCGCCTAGTTGACTAATGTCTTCAGGCACGGTGGGCCTCAAGGCTTTCAGAGTACCTATTAGTCGAGGAGGATTAGGCTTCAGATATTTCATATCAGTCCCAAATAGTGGATAACTTGCTAGTTTTATTAATATCAGCGTTCTATCTGCCTCCTGCATTCTCGGGGCTTCCAGGCGGACAGATTATTGTCCCCCAAAACTTCAAACAGGAAGGAGAACTGTATATCATCTTATCTGAAGTAAGAATTTCCGTATGTATTCAAACCAAATTTTGAAGCATTGCTAGAGTTCCGTGGCCCGCTTGTCTGACCAAAAGCTGGTCCGCTTAGCAGACAGTGATTTGCACGAATGGACGTCAAAGAATTTACGGTATTCACATACAAAGTTCGGTTTTCTTGCTTCCACTCACGAACTTCATGATCCCAACCTAGACTTTGACTGGACAAGGCTTTAGTGCTGGATACAGAGTCGAATTCTCGAACACATGGGGGTCATGCGAAGAAGGCCTACATTTCGAGATTCTTCTTCACCTGTGAAGTAAAATAATGCAAGTGTATTTGAAGAGTGAAGGAGCTATCGGTTGTATCTCATTATATTCTCACAGACTTCTGTAGGTCAGGTGTTCGGGTACTTATATCGTTGTTCCCGAGTGAACAGTTAGTAATTTTTAAAGATAACAGGAGCCTATGGCAAAACTGTCCTTTCTGAAGTGCACAACGAAACAATCAAACTAAATAAAGTCATTTGCAATCCGCACAAACCTGGGAAATCCTCGACGGAAGTTCTTACACATGGCACTGGATATCATGGTCAAGCATTCATGAACATAGCCGATGACCATATCTTTCCGGACAAGCTACGTGCAAAAAGAGAAGGATATGGTTCCAAACAAATGTACTTTTTCTCTCAGAACGTTTGATGGTTTGTCCAGTTTACCCAAATCTCAGAATAATACAGCCAATGCACGCTATGAAGCACCACAAACGAAACTTGTAGAATCATTTCGATTATCTCCGTCGACAAAGGGACTTGACCTGTTTGAAAGAGGAATACTCCTGAGATTTGGTGCGGGTCACTCAATAATTTCTCGTTCAACGACATTTTTGTGTTTTGTTGAGCAACCAAACATTGTGTTCATTATGGGAAACTGATTAAGTTAAAAGAAGGACGATGTAGGAACCATCATGTTGTCACTTGTACTTCAGATGTATTCTGTAAATTCATTATCCTCAATTATTTCTTTCAGCTGTTGATATCCTTGATTTGGAATAAACACCGTTTGTTCGTAATGCAATTTAGTGCTATGTTGAAACACGGTCGCACGAAAGATTGACATCATAGATGCACCCTGGAAAAAACCCACTTCCTGAATTCCACCAAGAAACCGTGCAGTTTCCTCTGCAATTTGACTGATATAACCCGAAAATATCGCAAGCCCATCAACGTGTCTCCAAATATTTACGAACTCCAAAGTCAAAACAACTGAACAGCAACATGTAGTCGGAATTCAATTGTGAGTCTAATAAAGTCGAATAAGAGAAATGAAATCCAACATCCAGCGCCCGTGGGCACCGTGGTCTCAGATTGACAGTCCAAGTTCAAATGTGACACTTTATGTTCCCACATAAACAGTGGTTATTACCGGTGACAGGATTCCAGTAAACAGAGAACATAGCTCGCGTTCCCTTTTGGTTCGGAATTATTCCTAAAGGATTTTTTAAAACTGGCCTGCTTATTGTCAAGGAAAACATCCGTTTTTGCCAAACTCTCCATTTGCGTACTCCATTTGAAACATATTTCTAACTTATTAGGCAAGATCGACTAATCTCAAACGGTTTACCGCTGTTTTCAAAACCGAGGTGAGATCATCAGTCGCCAGTTATGAACAGCAAACCGAAGTGAATTAGTGGATGCTGACTAGCTTAAGTAACATGGGTACTACTCGTAAGCTAATAAAACGCAGAATCAATCTGGAAGCCAATTCAACATGAATATTTGTAAAAGAAAAGGGACGATGTATCAATGCCATATTTTACCAAAAGAACAACAATGGTATAACGTATTCCATTACACTAATGTTACAAACCAACTAAATTGAGTGTCAAACCATAGCATGATTGCGATAATGAAATAGATCACTGGTGACAGTGTTCTGTTGAGGCGGATAAAGCAGAAATGGGACGAAGCGTATTAAACAAGTACAAACAGCCTTCGATGGGGTGAACTGAATGGCAGATATTGAGCATCAAACACAGTCCATTTTCTGTTCAGAAGGTAACCAAAATAGGTCTCGAAAAATACATAGCAAAAATTGGGGGTACTAAAGGAAAACTGGTTCCGCAGTCACAAAAATGTTCACAGAAAACAAGGATAAAAACTGAAGAATTCCAATGAAATCACCTTGTTTTATTTGGTTGTTTGTGTTTTGAGTAACCGCTCTGCTTTGGTTTCAGGCACGTGTGGAAAACGAAGTTGAGGCTAGATGGAAGGCACACTACTTCTGAGTTAACGGTTGGAGAAGCAGAACAGATTAGCCTAGAGCGAATTGTATACTCAAGTGCTTTTAATTTTCTCCAGGATATGAGCGGAGTTAGAGCTATTCTGTTAATGTTAAAGAAGCGATTTTAATGGGAGAGTAAATATGAAAAAACGTTGAATATTATTTTAAGTAATTCCAGAAAAGTGCAATATTCAAATGAACACCGAGCCGGTAGAACCCAAGCGGTGAGATATAGTGACCAGATACGGTTTGATTTTAAATTAATTTGTTTTATTCTGAAGGGTAGAAGCTCTGCAAAACAGATGTGGTACTTTGTTTGGAAGAAAGTGATTCATCGATCGCTGGGTGAAACAGAAACGAGCAACTGAAAGCGGAAATATTCGAAACTATTGGGGGTCACGCTCTTTAAAACTGCATCTCCGTGGTCGCAATAATGCGTCAATGGGCCACACCGAAGACAAGTACGAGATCTGTAGTGGTGCGGTTGAATTCATAAACAATAGACTGAAAACAGCCAAGTTAATCAAAAGAGGTGCAAAATGTCACAGGATAGATCAATATAACTCAGGAAACAAAAGAATTATGTAGGCATTGCTACTTACTCGCAGTGCAAATTTAAGAGAAGAATTTCGGGTGTTCCATAAGCAGTACACACCCGGAAGTATTACAGAACTAAGTGAAGCCGATGCTGGAAATGCCCGATCAGTCACTTTCGGCATACTTTACAACACCAAAACTCTATTCTGAAAAACTCGTTGAAGGTTCTCAAGACGAACGAGCTAACGCTCAATAATTACGTTAAGCCTGGAATCTTGAATGCAGACCACGCATATGCTAGCATAAATCTGAAAGCTCGAAACAAAGCAGACCGAATGCTAATGCAGATCAAAATGGAAACAACCACTTTTCTTGGCCTTATGCAATTGACAGCCATCTACTAGTCAACACGTCTGCGTTTCTTCAACACCTTTATTCCGGCGAATACATGAATACTGGTGACGGGAATGATCAGACAGAACCAGTTTGAATGAGAGTTCCATTATTGTAACTTATGCGCGATGACGTGCAACTACGATCAGAAAATATCATGCTGAATAGTGATGAAGATGAAGAACGGTAAACTGTAACGCAACCGATCGGGTGACCTGGGCGATCCCGGAATTGCACCACTGCGCTTTACATCGATTATGGGTGGGCAGTTTAATATCATAAGTTTTTGTTTACTTATCATTCAGGACGGATTTGGAGGTAGTGCACGCGAGACTTGACGTTAACGAATTGATCACATCACCTAAAGACTAGGAGTGGAACACGACCACTTTTTATTCTACCTGAATTCCGGTAGATGGAACCAACCAAGTTTGTTGTAGAGGAGATAAAACTCATGATTTATCATTCTGGGACGAAAGGCAGGAAGAAACCACCCGTGCAAATCTTATCAGAACCGACAAGATCTTCCGGCTGTTGGAAGAGAAAAACGACAAATCAATTATTAATAGATGGCAATGTGAATATAGTGAAACGTGAAGTTGGTCGCAGTGAATAAAAATGCGCAGAAAATATTGAAAAGCAATGAAACAAAATTCAGTTCCCGGTCTAGTTTAATGCACGGGCAATCCGATTCAACAGTAATCCCGGATGCTGACTCCCAGTTCCAGTTAATGCTGAAAAATAGGGCCATGATTTATTGGCTTGTATATATAGTTCTGAAGCTGGAAATAATACTGAAACCGAGCGAAGATGAGCCGCGGTATCCTAGGCAGTTAACCAGAAAGATGGGTTTTTATTTCTGGAAATTGTAAAATGTTTGCACAAATGGTGGTCCGTTAAATAAGGAGCAACACATATTATGAGGCGATAAGAGCTAAAAGCTGAGGAGTTAGCCACCTGTCCTATAGTGTGACATCTGACCTTAGGGCAAACAGCTATTTACCCTCTTCTTTCATTTGTAGATTTTGGTGTTAGCTTTCTCACGCTCCACTGTTTAGGTATCCTCTGGCACGTGCGAACTGAGGTAAACTAAAGTAATCTGGCTGACAATAGGGATCTAAAGTGCTGAGGTAACTTCTCCCGGGGTATTTGATCCTACAAGCAGACAGGGTTGCTGACTGAACAACAAGTACAGTTCTGCTCCTTATCCGCAAAGATGTCTAATGTCATTTCCTAGAGGTGTGCGCTGACCAATGCGGGAATGGAGAGGCGACTCGGTGCAAGGCCATCCTAGTCAACCACGAGTTCCCAGTAATGTTATGAAGAATGCCAACTTCCGGTTTGTTACGGTTACTTGCATCGATAGGATACTGGGCTAATAAAAACCGCTATCTGGTTCTCGATTCTGTACGTCGACCGAAAAGGGTCAGTGGTATTTGCACTCGGCTGAGTGATTCTATCACATACTCCTGTGGTGATTGCAAATGAACTTTGAACATGATTGCATAACTGTATTGGAAGCCGCTTGTGCACAGAGATTCCATTGAGTACAGTTTGTATCGCTGCCCCTAATTCCGTGTTCTGGTCGTGTTGCGATTCTGAGCTTAGGGTATTACTAAAGCATGTGAAATACAGCCTTTTCAAATTCTCTATTTTATCAAGGATTACCATAACTGACGTTGTGGACAGCCACGTTTTTTAACTTCGATACCATGGACTCTACCATTTCGAACTGCTAAGTACTTATTCTAATGCTCGACGATTAGAAGACTATTGAAAGTTTAAAATTTGATGTTTGACATATAAAGGATTGGATTTTGAAAAGAAAGCTACCTACATTCTAACCATTATTTGTAAAGACGCATATTCTTTGTTCAAAAAGTTGACATTACTAGAAATTGCTCTATATTCGCTGAAGCGTTTATCAAAACGGTAGATTTAGAGGAAGACGGCGGAATAAAATTTCATTCCTTAACGTGCAAATGAAACCATTCTACCCGAGAATTCGTTTTACGTTCACGAGCGCAGGGTTTCAAGTGAAATTATGGTGACTAACTGGAAGTGCTGTTACGTGACTGGTTGATTGCTAGAATCCATTATTCTGATTTGTACCGGCACATTCTCCTACAACAGAATTGCACGCTTCGGTCAGCAAGATTGGTGTGTGAACAGTAAAAAGACGTCCGAGTTGGTCAACTTAGCGAAATCCTATTCACTTCTTGGTCGACAAGGTCAGTCAGTTATGAACAACGTAACAAACGACTTCTCAAATAATCATCAGCGCAGAGTCATGCGGTCAGAGAAATTCCATACTAAACTACCATTTTCGCAGCGCTATAGGTCATAAATTTGGTCATACTGACCGCATTCAGTCTGCTTGTATGAATTTGGTAAGCATCAGTTCTCATCCTTAAGATCCCATTACCCGTACATTTCTTGTGAACAGCAGTGTGAAAGATTCTTTTACAGTGGACACTGCTATTGCTAATACGGTTTTTGAGCAATTCCTCCCCTCGTTAAACTTCATCCCATCACCGTTTCGGTCTAAGATATCACCGATCATAGACTGCCCGTATTAGGATCTTATGATGACCACTCGAGAACTTATACTTGAAAATTCCTCACAGTAGAATCCAGCTATGGTTTACAGGCACTTCTCATTCTTTTTGTCCGATTCTCATCAGCGTAAATTTCGCCATTTTACTCTTAACGACTCGAAAGTTTTCGACGGCAACAATATAAATCCGGTGAGTCTGGAGGTACCCGGTTCTTCGGATCTTATAAAAAGCCCTGTAATTTCTCTGTCTTCGACAGCCGGTGCAGTAAGCGCTGGATAACTTAATTTTCAGAAATACTTCTTCCCGTGAACACTTCCACTTGGCTTACAAGCAATGTGATCCCACTGAAAAGCGACAAGCGGAATCTAGGATATGCGGAGACCATCGTTTAATTGTGAACATATTCCTGAAGCAGTCAACATACTTCACTCTAGAGCCAGAGAACTTTCTCACTTAAATTTTTCTCGAAACATCATTTGAAAGATGGTTTCCTACTAATCCCACTTGATGAACCGTCATATGAACTGACAACTATTAATTCCCCTACTGGGTTATTTCATTACTTTTTTACTTTCCGGCCTTAGTTTGTCAATCGCTATTTAAAAAAATGCTATTAATTTTATTATTTTGATCTTAGAGGTATTGCAGCACTCCAGAACGATATAAAAGTTCACGCTTCCACTGATGTTATACGATGAACATTTGCGTTTATTGATTCAGCGATTTCTTACACGCAATTTGACTATTAATCCTGACAAGTTTGTCTTTCCACCTACTCAACTTATCTGCCTAGGATTTTGGGTTGACGAACGTAGTTTTTGACCCGATCCAGATAGGTTTTCTACGCTTTCCCTTGCATCCTCATCCACCTCCCTCACCGAACTTCGTCCGCTCTTAGGATAACTCCAACGTTATTTTCACCTTCTTTCTGATTTTTTTTAGCAAAACTGATTTGCTGTTCGACTTGATTTCTAAGCAGAACTTCTGCTGAACCGTCATGTACGAATATGCACTCCTAATTTTGTTTAATTCCCTCTCCACAAAAGTCGTTTTATTTACATTTTATTCGAAATTCCTATCAGTCGTCGTTACGGATGCCTCGCCTACGGGTATCGGGGCTGCGCTGTAACGAGATGGCCACCCGGTATTTTGTATTGCTTGATGTCTCAGTCCTACAGAAAAAGGATACTCCCAAACACAAGGTGAGGCTCCGGCTTTGTACTGAGCAGCTGCTCGTCTGCACGAATAACTGTTCGGTACAACTTTCACAATTGAGACTGATCATGAACCTCGTAGTTTCGCATGTGATGCTCACGCTTCGTTGGTGAAACTTCTGAGGCTATAGTTTACTGGTGGAATATTACTCTCAGTGCTTATTCTTACAAAATTCAACAGTGTAACGCTACTTCTGTTCCCGATGCGGATTATGCATCTCACTATGCCCTCTCTGGTGACACACTTGACGACTGTCTATCAATCATTTCTTTTCTGCGAAACTGTCAGATTTATTAGGAGGAACAACAAGGCACCATCGTGCCATTTTACCCTGTATTTGCAAGGGATACTCCGTGCAAGTCAAACTTCGATTCCCGGATTTTTAGTGTCTCCGCGATAGAGTAGTGTGTTTTACTGATCATGTCGTTATTCCTCCGTCTCTACGGTCATTCTGCTTATCCGTGGATGACTACGTACATAAGGTTCATTCCCAGCCTCCCGAGTAAATTCGTTGCCCATATCGTATGAATCCGGGCAATGAATTCATGCCGACTTTTGTGGACCATTTCTTAACTAATGCTACAATCTGGTTATCACTGTTTCCTACTCCAAATGGTCCGAAGCGTATACCACTACAACTCAGAGTTTTGAATTTACAGTTGTTGCAACTCAGAATCTTTATCCGAGACGGACTACCATGTGCTGTAGTGACCGACAACGGAAGTCATTTCAACATATGGAGGGTAGATTGTCGTCACTCACTAACTTCTCCATGTCATCTTCAGTCCAACGGATGTGCGAAAAACTTTGTTAAAACATTGCAGAATGCTATAAATCCGGTCAATGCACAAACACTTCTTGAATTTGAAAGGTACATGGACAATTTTATCGTGCATTATCGTAATTCTGTGAACGCGGCGACCGGCACTAGCCCTGAGAAATCGTAGAATTGTAATCATGGCGGAATGATCTATTCTAGCAAGAATCATCGGAAGTGACCTATCACAGAGGAAATGAATTTCAGTCTTCTAAAAGTGTGGTTGTGTATCACTTGAGAAAACGGGGTGTTAAACTCTTATTGGTGATGGTTCTATTCATTGTAGACATTTGGATCAAATTATCTACATACACGCGTGTAACCAGTGAAGCGAAACAGTCTTGCCTCTTACAGACAGCATTTCAAAGTGCTGTTTTCTGGGTTGCGATAACCCTTGAAAAATAAATGGTAAATGCTAAATAATAATTGTCTATTTAAGTTATTCTTTCTCCCATAAAACGTTATCGAGAAATGTTCCTTTAATAAGCTGGTACAAAAGTGCAAACTGGTATTTTAACGGTAGTGAATTTTGATTAGGGAAATCCATTACCCTGGTCGATGATGAACACAGATGTGGCGACATCGAACAGATCACGGCCATCAACAAACTGAGCAAAAACGTTGCATGATAAATTCCAACAATAACAATGAGTTAAATTAGCCGGCAAACTAATCGATCATCGAGCGAATATCATAGAATACCAATGTAAGCGATTTGATTTTGACTAATAAACGAGTGTTTTTTGTCTGGTTAGTCTGGCTGTTCTCCCCAGTGCTAGCAGAAGCGATAGATAGGTACGATTTGACGAGTCGAGGTCAGAGTAGTTGCCACTTCTGTTTTCATCACTTCAAAACGGGTAGAGAAATTCGAAATGTGACAATGGCCAAGTAGTCGTTCAGTGCTGAAAATCGTACTCCATTAATCGCGGTAGTCTATTCTTCCATTTTGTTTCCTGGGAAATACCTACTTCAGTTGTAATAGTATGTGTCCTACAGCGAAGAATTAGGACGAATAATCGAAGATCGAGTGTTTCCTAGAAAAACATAGTGTTGCACTATCCTTGTCATAAATATACAATACGCACTGAACATTTTAATGAGACTATTAATTATCACATAACCTAACATGGATATGCCTCTTTCAACCCACATATTTACGGGTTACGAAGAGGTTAATAATTTCGATCCATTCGTCTAAAATAATGAACAACCGGCTAATGTATATTTTTTATTGCGCAAGCTAAAATGAGGCAAACATGATCATTGTAAGATCCCCAGAACTTTGCGTTCCGCAGCCGACGCTGCAAAATCACTACGCGCTTTCCATCCCTATGAATAGTGGGCCCGCGATAGAGAAAAAAGCTTTACATTTTCTGTCTCAGCTGTTGGGGCGACGATCGGCTAATGATGTTTTCACCCTGGAATTGCTGCATTCACACCAGTAAATGTTATGTTTCATATAGCTTTTCTTTAACTCTTAGTGACCAGTTAATCGGATTAAAAATGAAGTTCCTGACTTTGGTCTACAATGCTCTTGTTTATTTTAATTCACAGAACACACAAACGTACGTAGACATATGACAGTTACTCAGTCCTCTGACACAAAACTATTCGACCCCAGGAAAGATCAAAATGAGTGTCTATGTGACTCTTAGTCAAATACCAAACAACAATTCCAAATTATTTGGAGAATATTTTATTGAAGATGAAAAATGGTGCTGTTGTGGTTTCCGGGCTATCCGAACCATTACATGTGATCCATGTTTCTGTGCAGTTGTAGAGCCACTTGATGACGGGTATGGCTGGAGCCCTACAACATCCTCATGGAAGACCATAGTACGTGGTGATCTTGGTCAAGTGCACTAAACAGTGACAACTACCAGTTTGCTTCTCGAAAAAAGATAGATTTGCTGGTACCTACGGAAAAATAGAGCTGAGGTTTGATTTAAGATAACCAACAATGAATGCAACCGGAAAATTCGCGCTGCCTCCTTCGTTAATATCACCCTTCATGATTTTATGCTGATCTCTGCAGGCTCAAGGACCACTGCCCCATTCGGCGATCGATCCGACTGCAGTTCAATTACGGCCATACCGACGACTACCCTCAGGCTCACTACGGGAACATAGCTTGACAGACTGTTTCTTCCCATATTCGTGTTTGGTTGCTCTATCGTCTTCCGTTATATGAAAAATAGCTTGCTCCTATGTAGTAGCCGATTCTTCATGGCTTCTGCATTGCAAATCACTACCGAATACCGTTGTTCTACTTTTCTAAGGTAGCAAAAGTGCCAATATCATTGACTGATAAGATGAAAGATCTGAACCGCAACCTAAAGCTGACAAAGTTGCCCTCCGATTTGCCTACGTCGCAGTATACTTCTGCAAACCCATATATACCGGTGGGATTGCCATGTGATCTTCCACACACATATGTACGTCATCGACACCGGTCTAAATCCCGTTTTCTCATACACCTTCATACATTTCCATCTTTTGTTCACCTTTTCCTTGTGGCTTACCATAGACCTTCAGCTGAACGCTTTGTAGACTGCCTTTCCTTTTTGTTTACCATATGATTCCCACCCGATCACAGTGCCTAGTGACCGTAATTTATACCTCGGCCTACTCACTGCAATGCTTATTCGTGGCAGTGCGACTGCCAGGCATCTATGGGGTTCTCCCTATCATTACATATCATACTGAGGCAACCATCTGCCTAATTTCTCGCATGGCTCATACGGCTATCGTATTCTGCCAAATGGTCACTAAAACGTTTCTTCTACACAGCGAGAGCATGAGAACTCCGGCTTGCTTGCCCATCAGGCACTTCAAGCTCCAGGTTACCGCGACCATCATTTCTACAGGAACAGTCTTGCTACTGTCCAGTACAGTTGGTCGGAGACTGTTTAGTACTTTCTGTTACTAACTGGCCCTAATATGGTGGCTGTGTTACACCATCCCCGCACAAAACATTTCACGAGCGTCACCAGACCAGCACATCTTAGCCTGCAAACTGCAGGCCCGCCACGCCCATCCACATCTACCGACTCTCCCCAGCTGCTTAAATTTTACTGTAATTCCCTCCGGATCCATTTCTGACGTCGCTCCTGTTTATCCGTTAAGAGTACAGAGAAAACTGGTGAAAATTTGGCAGCCGATTGCTAGCAGGAAAAAACAAGCACGACTGTCTTATTAAGAATTTGTTGTGATATTTTTCTCAAGTGTTTGATTTTCTTTTCTTTTTACCACGTAAAGAGGCACAATTTGCCAATCTGCACTTCCCAACTTTCATTCACCTGTGAGTGTTTTATGTTCCTTCTATCTAAAGTTCTCCATGAATATTTTCATTCAATCCCATTATGTCTTTTGGTCTCCTTTTCATTTTTAGGTTGCCATCCTTCGCATCGCAGTATATCTGTGAGACTGGCTTTTGTCGTGTTCACGTCCTTTGTCGATGATTTTCATCATATATCGTCAGCCATCTATTTCGGCACTCCGTTTTGTCGATATATTTTTGGTCCAACCATATGATTCACCAGAACTCATTCTGATCGCTTCTCCTGTAACCACCTTTACCACAGTGCCGTGTTAGACACCTTTCGGTCCCGGTCCGGCACTTTGCCATCCTGTACGATCTATCTGGCTACACACAAACACTGGCGTTAACAATACTGTACATACCCGGTCTTGTTTTATGCATACACCTGGGTTATATTTGACAACTATTCCAACTGTTTATTTATTTATCTAATCTTTCTGGTGTTAATAATTGACTACTGGCATTCCCTCAATTGGGTATGATCATTGTTCGGTAGCTGTTGTCTGCTATTTTTAACTTCCTGAATTCTCTCGTGTAATGCGCAACAGGAAGGGCTTCTAAACTATCTTTCCTTCTTTTTTCATACTCACACCTAATTGTTCAATCTATCACCTAATTAGCGCCTTTCCAGACTCTATCTCCTGCCCGTTGATGCCTAACCTACTCTAAAATACAGTGAATGGTAACTGATTGTCAGACAAGAATGGATTTCTTATGATTTATCAGTGAAGGGCTTGGCCAACCCTACCGGAACACTTCCCATCTTGCACAACTTACTAAGGGCTACGGCAAAACGGCCGGCAAGCCAGTCAACACAGCCGACGGGGTCATGCTGCGTGACACGCTTACACCGCAGTTCATAAATCCCATTTATTACCCAGACTACGAGGTTTAACGTACGTTTGAGCAATGCGTCGCCAAAGTCGAATCGCAAATGCAAAAAACAAAATTGATCCGTTAATTCCGCGTCACTGTACGAGCAAATACAAACCTTATTTATGTAGTCGCAAAGATCAAAAACGAAAGCCGAAGCTACTGTTCGGAAATACGCATGTTGATACCCAGCGTCCAAATTAATGAGTACCAAACTCGAGGGTTGACTGTAGGACAAATAAAATTTCAAATACAAGGAGATATGCACACGCATATGATTTGCCGATAGGATAAACGGAAAATGTCGTTTATGCAAAAGTATTTTTTCGAATCTCAATACAAAAGTGCCTTCGGAAAATGTTCCACCACTATACCTCACACTGCCTACAAAAATCCGTCCGAGTTAAGCAAGTCAATGGTTTGAAATCAGAGTACAAAATCACTCCCATCTAAGTAGTCCCTGAAGCCAGTGCATTTGCCCATCGCCGACCGCTTGCAGGATTTACCCACATTAAATTACACCCGTCAAATCGTTTTCCCGATCGATCCCGAGACACGTTTTTGATGACCTCGAACGATCACCGGTATGCAAAGTGGTCACATCGTGCACAGACAAGGTAAAGTGGCGGAAATGAGTGCCACAGAAACGGTGCGCATTTGTACAAGTGCGATTGCTAGTCTCTAGGTGTGAACTGACAAGTCATTCTGGCGGATGGTTCTCAGATAATAAGTACTGGATTGGTGAAGTCTTAATTAATGTCAGTTAACTGACATAATCCGAAATTCGATATTGCGGCATATTTACAACGGAAGGGCGATTCGGTGTTGCTTGTCGTGGGTTATCAAAGTAGCGGAATGAAATGTTACCGCAAAAGAGGGTGCAACTGATTCCTGAGTGTAGCCCGGTTCATGTATCAAGTAGATTTGGGTGCTTTGACTAGACGGTTGATTTCCGTAAAGGGTTTACTATGATACTCAGAAGTGTGCCGTTAACTCCTTACATTCCTATTGTATTTCGATCTACTGAGATCGTTCTATTTTGAGTGCGCTTTGTGCGAATTTACTACAAGATATTCCACTCCAGGTTTGTATTCGAATTCCATACTAGATTGCTGGTGCTGCAGTACTCCAATACATTAAGCACCACATTTAACGTCACACGGGGAATTTCCATGTTTCATTCGACTGAATTGGATGGCAACCTCACCTCCAAAGAATGCGAAGATTACTTCAAATGGTTTGAAATTTGGTGTCTAATAAAAAAACCTTCTGAGTTATGGAAAGACGACGAAGTTGTTCTTATATTTCATAGTGAGGGAAGCTTATGCTTTACTGAAAACCTCTGCCATTTCGAGCATCCCCAGTCAAGCTCTAACATGATACTGAAGGAATTCTTTCAACTGTCCCTTTTTGTTATTTTAGGCTTGTGAATTTCGTTGCCACAGCGAGTGCGAAAGTCACCACGTTGATCAGATGAAAAGATCGGTCTGCTGGAGATCTCATTACTGAACTCCTGACTCATGTCGCGAAATGTGACTGTGGCCGTCAGTTGGGTGATCAGCTTTTAGACCGTTTGCTTAGTGGAATGGATGCCACAACTACAGCAAAGATTACTGCTCTTTCAAGATCAGAACTTTCAGAGCGTACGAAATGTTTACAAGCAACGCCAAGATGTTAAGACATTAAAAACTTCAACAATTTACCAAATTTTGTTCAGTTGTTCCGGATCGAAAAGCGAATCCCAGTAACAAAACTGCGAACATTCAAAACTGTAGGCGGTTATCGTATGAATTCTGTTACACCAAAGGTGTCAGTTGTTCTTCATAATTCAGACTTGAACCAGGTCCGTCAATGTGCTACATGCGAGCAGTTGAGTCCTTGATATTTCAGTGCACACTGTAAAAGCTGGTCTTCTTGCGGCATGACTCGCGCATGCATCGTGTTCGTCATTCTCGTAAGGCTTGTCGAACAACCGTTGAGTCGTACCCAGACCGAAATACTATCAGCGATGACTTTCCTTCTATCGCTTTATCTGTTTTGTGTGATAGATCACTTCACCCTTGATGATGATCCTCATTTTTATTGTTGATTCAGAAAGCGCTGAATTTGTTAGTTCATATGGTGATTTGGTGTCCCTTCATTCTGAAGCTTGCATACATCATTTTCGTTTCTTCACTGTGTGCCTGATTTTCCTTCAGTGGACTGTGGGTTTTGGAGAACGGCTTGTCCTACCGCGAATCTCGTATTAAGTTTGCTTGTCATTAACCGTTGTGACCACTTGTGCGTTACACATACTCGGCTCGGTACGATTGCAATACTGACAACCCTGACACTCGACCGGTACAAGGAAAAGACAGTCGGAAGTGGTGGAAGGTTGAATACATGCGGACAGGAGCGTGCGAGCGAAGCGTGCGTGAGTAACGTGCAAATGGCGACCGCGCTTGGCGGTAAACGCTTGGTTAAACGAGCTATCCGGTGACACAAATCCATATTTCGCTACAAGTTTTCTTGCCCCTTAGTTTATGGTAACGACGGCAATCAGAGTGGATGAGACCTCTGAGTTAAAAGCTGCAGCGATTTACTTTGGATTATCGGGCTGCTGAGTGTTGAAGATGATATACCTAAGGGTACGTGATTTATTGCGAGGAGTATGGGGCCGCAGAAGTCTGACCACATGTGGGCCGAGATTTAATTACCGAAGAGGATTTGCCCGGAAGTGGCCAAGCTGTTGTCGTCGTGTCGTTTTGGCGTTAAAGTCGCGGGTTCGATTCCTCCCAACGCCAGTCAACGTGCCCCTTTGACAGCCCTCTGTTGGCCGCGGCCCCCCTCCTGAAAAATGAAGTGCATTGTTATCTCATTAATAAACGAAGTAAATGATAGATGAAATTTCAGTCCACGGATGCAGCAAGTAGGTCGTTCTGAAGTCCACTTATCCTCAGTAATATGGGGAGGTCTAAGACTTGCCTATAGGTGTTTTGCAGTTTAAGTATCTACTTTTATATTTACAGATTTTGTATTTGCACAGGTTGAGCGTGGTGTGAAGTGAAGTTGGCAATAATCAAGTTTGTCTTTAAGATGTCGCCAGCTTCTGGGGAGCCAATCAAGGCTCCAGGAGATCGGCAGCCAGACAAGCTCGGTTTGTCGATAACTGGGTAGTAGTTGCTAATGTTCGGGGTATGCGAAGAATATTAAGAAGACAGGAGATCATCTTGTGGTCCATACCGGGAAAGTTATTTGGTACGGAGGTGGCAATATTAGGGAGACCGTGGGTGAATACGAGGTCGAATATTACTTCTTCCAGTGGAATTGGCTACATGTGGCTTCCATCTTCCTTTGTCGGCTTCAAGATCTGCGTGGAAGCAGTCTTGGTGGACCTGCCGAACTTAGGCGCATTAAAATTACCTGCTATTGGCCACACTTACCTGTAGATGGATGCATTGTACTCGAAAGTTCTGATTATTTGATGAGGCCCAAAGCTGTTTGACAATTTATATTGTTCGTGTTTCCTGTGCATCATCTTTGCGAAAACCTAATCTTGCTTTGCGCATGCCTCTCGCAAATCGAGAAATATACATTATTATTATTATTGGTATTATTATTATTGTTATCAAATGCATCTAAAGTGGTTTGGAGTTATGCTTATTGTGCTTATGGGCAGAGCCACTACGCGTCGGGCAAAATGGCTAGCACTGAATGACGGAAGAGGGAAAAGGATAATTTAAGCTGAACGTTAGACAGGCAATCATCTCCACTCCCGTTAGATCGGCGCACTAGAAAGTAGTCGTAGTAGTCTTAGGAACATTTGGTTTATGGGTGTGTATTCAGCCAACCATGCCTAAGTGATTGTAGTGATACTATAAGAATGATTTTGTCCAAATCATCTCAGGATGTCAATTTTATTTAAGAAGTATTGCGTGTTAAACAGAATCGGAGACACTTTGGGTGTGCGATCGAAGGTGAATGGTTTATTAAGATAAACGGCAGTCGAGGTCGCGGCTTGATAAGCCGAAATACAGGGAGGAGAAGCCAGTGGATTTGAAGTTGACCTAAAGAGCTTGGGAGGAACATCGTGAGGAATACTTAGAAGTGTTTAAGATTGGACATGTATGCAGAAGCATAATGAGTAGCTGGAGGCCACTTTCTGGTGATTTTGTTGTGGGAGAATGCAGAATTCATAACTGGCGTGAGTAGCTCTGTTGATAAATAAGGTGGTATCTGAGGGCAGGCTGCTATGACCTTGGAGGCAGGTGGTCTCGAAACCATTGTATTGCCACTGAGGGAGGATGATGCATCGCGAAGAGCCCAACGCATGTTGCTCACTTCTGGGCGAGCGTTAACCAGTGGCAGCTTAAAGGTGAAGGGGCCAAAATTACAAAGATTAGTGGGGTAATTGCTTGGGCCATTGTAAAGTTTACGGGTGAATTGGAAATGAGTGGTCTTCGGTGACCGATGCGTGGCAGTGCCGAAGGTTATTGATAGGGTATTGCTATGTGGCCGATTGTGTTCTTCGATGCATTCCGGTTTAGTCACCTCGGAGATAACTGGCCGGAGGATCCAAGTCTCATTCGAGAAGAAACTGACCCCAGGGGGTAGATTCTTGTAGTAGTGGAAGCCACGATGTTGTAACCACAACGGCGGGTGACAGTACAGCCCTTGAAAGGACCGGGCCAGTGGGGGGCATTTCTCAGGAAAATGTAAGTTAATAAAATTTGGAGAGTAGTTGTGGATGACGGAGTGTCCAAGAGGATGTTGAGGTATGCTGATTGGTGGGGTTTTGTTGGACTTGGGGCAGAGATTGTGGAAATACGGTGGATAAAGGACGGCTTGAACCAACAGGGAGGGTTAAAGACTCATAAGTGGCGGCCGTTTTGTGATCCCTGGACTTACGAAGGTGCCACAATCAGTAGGAAGACAGTAGCAATTGTCAGTTTGAGTCGTGGTTAAAATATGGGGAGCACCAGTCACTAGTAATAGTATGCGGCCGAGGGAGATAAAAGCAAGATACGGCACTTGAGAAGGGTTAGGGGTGGCATATATTGAACTGACGGGAGCTTGCACTTAGTTGCTCATTTGGGATCGGCTGGACGGGCGATGTGAGGATCTTTTGATAGGGTACTTAAACGATTCATTGATGGATCTGACATTTTTCGAGTGGCACGTGAAGCCATCTGCAGAGGTGGAGATCATCCGGAGTGTATTAGATGCCTTGAGGGATCAAATATGGGTGGTCTTCTAACGTTGTTGGGTTGGTGTCAACATAGAGATACGGGCTAATCAACTGCAACTCCGTTTATTGTAATTGCAACAGAGTCAGCTAAGCTTGTAGAACCAATCGCCTTGAAGCGAATCTCGTATCAAGTTTGCTTGTCATTAACCGTTGTGACCACTTGTGCGTTACACATACTCGGCTCGGTACGATTGCAATACTGACAACCCTGACACTCGACCGGTACAAGGAAAAGACAGTCGGAAGTGGTGGAAGGTTGAATACATGCGGACAGGAGCGTGCGAGCGAAGCGTGCGTGAGTAACGTGCAAATGGCGACCGCGCTTGGTGGTCAACGTTTGGTTAAATAAGCAATTCGGAGGAACAAATCCGTAGTCTACTGCAATCTTGCGCTTGGAGGCTAGATGGACTCGAGAAGCAAATAGCCTTCATCTATGAGCGGTTTAAGATATGAATCGTGTGAGAAGACGTGTCCCGTAGGTCGGGTAATGTTTGCTATAAAAGTGGCAGGTGGGGAGACCCGATTCGTGGGTAGACCGGAAGGATCTGCATTAAGAGCTTAGGAGCGCAGCTACGTGACGTTGATGTACTGATGTCGGACACTGTGTTCTGAGCTTCATTCACTAGTTCGTTTATTAACTTGGTGGGTTCGCCAGGTTTGTTGATGTAATGGCGCCGGATGCCACCATTTTACCCTCTTGTTGTAGTCTATATGAGGAGACTTGAGCCACAGCCGTTTGCTGGGTGACTGAGATAAGAAGGGCTAGCTGGGAGCATCTAGGTCAACTGCTGTTTCATATTCTGCTACAATCATGACCTTTAGCGACGACAACCTATCCAAGGAACTCCGAGGTGTAGGCGTAGAAGAGTCATTTGACTCCGTATATACGGCTGTCGTCGACGGGTTCTCGAGTTTCAATTTGCCTCTTTTTCCATGGGTGGTCTATGGGCAAAAATATTACCATTCTTGAAAGGCCCAACTCGGACAATCATCTGCAATTTGCTAGTTAACTGTTTAGCTGCTACCGCAGCGTAGCACAAGAACGTAGATAGTGGGGTATGTTGCATGCGACTAGTGTGCGGATTTCAACCGCTGTGAGCGGTAGGCGGCCCAAAATTTTGAACACTAAGGCAAATTTATCGGCAACAGACCTTCTGTGAAGCTCCGTGGTAATAAAATTTAAATAGCGGCGAGTTATGTCGAGACTGGAGTTATTTTCAATCTCCGAAATTTTGAGAAGTGCAGATAATCGTGACACGTTATTTTCTAGTGATTGAACATGCTTTTGGACGGTAATGATGTTTCTTTCAAGATTAGTGGCCTTCTTGCTGGCGTTTCTATTTGTCGATTATCTCCCTTATGACTGCAATGCGGGAAGTGTACAAGAGGATATACCTAGAAAAGGTGGAGAAAAGGCTCTATAGTAAATAATTATTCTACGTAGTATATGAACTATATTATTTGGAAGGAGCAAAGTTATTTGCTAAATTCTCCCTAGTAGCACGATGGTTCTGTTTTGCAGATGGTGCTTCTGCAGAATGATCCAGGAGGTAAATTAGCGGGCAAATATTGCCCCGCTAACGATAAGGACCGTCAAAAAGACTGGCTGCAGTAAATAATACGCAATATTGAAGCGTAAAGCAAAACAGCCCGGGTAACACGGTGCGCCAAAACAACAGGGTGGTTTTGAGAGTTCTGGGAAGGTGAAAATAGAAAAATGAGTACGCAGGCCAATAGGTTTGTCTAATCTCAGAAACAAACAAATAAACAGGTAGAATTTTAGCCATTATGTTTAATATCTTCTGAATTGGGGCTAGATCAGAGCTAGGAATGTCAGATAACAAGCTTCGACAAGAAGTGCCAAAACGGTTAAGCAGTAATTAACTCAACGTTCGATGCTAAGATTAACTAAGCTGATTTTACTGTCTAAAAAAAGATTCTAACTCTGTTAACAATGTCCAGGTAACACTAGTTAATTAAGAAAAAGCTACGATGACAACTCACGATGAGGAACGGCTTGGCGCAGCGCTTCGGCGTTTTTGAACAAGTTGGCAACCCATTTCGGCTAGGTTTCACTCAAACAGCGCTTACACCCAACAGCATCTTTTTTCATTACACGTATTTCAGCACTGTCGCTGCATGCATGAACTCCGTCTTCTCTATGCTCAGCATTCCAGCTGATCGCGGTTGCCCAGTGCACCTTCTTATATATCGAAGCCCTGTTCTTTCCGTTTTCGGGCCAATTTTGCGTAATCATTGGAACTGGTTTAATCGTATTTTATTCTTACGAGGCTGTTGTTAGTGAACCATCAGTGAAGAACAACGTAACCGTCAATCCTCCCACTTCCAAATGCCCAGTGAGAGCAGCTTGCCTTCATCCATCCTCATGCGTTCCTGCTCTACTTGTAAGGTTGTCTTTCCAAGAAATGTTAGCTACAAGCCGATTCCGTTTCTCCCCTGCATTTTTTCTTATATCCTTTTTCGTTCTTGTTACTACCAAGCCAATGGCCGATGATGCACGTCAAAATCTTCATCGGACAAACCGCCGGAATGTCCTCTCTATTCTATCAATTGAGGGGCTTAGCCAATCACGGTTTCGGAGTCAGATAGAAGACACACTCGGGGTAGCACTTCCACATTTTCTATAAGTGCTTTAAATGTACTGACTGTATGCATATAACCTCCACCAAACTAGACGTCTCCGGCTGTTTGTGGCTCTTAACAGTTTTGCCAAATCCCGAACAGGTTTTGGAAAGAAAACTAACATTCTACTGATGACAGGATGGTTTGCTTTGAAGAAAGACTGTTGTGACGGAAAACTGATTTGTTACTCCGAATCGCTTATTTAACCAAACGTTGGCCGACAAGCGCGGTCGCCATTTGCGCGTTTTTCACGCACGCTTTGCTCGCAAGTCCTTGTCAAAATGTACTAAACCTCCGGCCTTTTCCGAATGTCTTTTTCTTGTATCGTTCAAATGTCTGGGTTGGCAGTAGTGTAGTCGTACAGAGCCAGGCAAAAGTGACGCACAAATAGTCATAACGGGTAGGGGCAAGTAAACGTAATACAAGATCCGCGTTAAGACAGTCGGTGCTACATTGCGGTGTTCGCTTCGAAGTGGGCTGTACCTATTTGCTTCCAATAGAAATAAGATGTCTAAGTGTAAAAAATGGACAATAGAGCTACAGATAATCATCGTTAATCTTTGCTGTTTCGTAAGTTCGCAACAGCATGCTGCGCTCAGTAAAGAAAGCAATCAGGGTGTTAGCAATTGAAGCTTGAGTCCTATTACCACGGTTTTCTCACCAAATAATATTGCGAAAAGGCAGCATTCCATAAAGCTGTTCTAGTTTCATGGCGCCTAAGCCCGGCCTCTTGTAGCAAGTTCCGCAAGTGCCGTTTCCTGATAGGAATTTTGCGGTACGGATAATTGAAGTGTTTACTCAATATTCTCAGTCGTATTGAATTTACTTGTGTTTCCATGCGCTCTGAATCATATTCCCATCGTAGCTCCTCTGTTGTGCATCTATACAAGTTTGATCATGCCTCTCTCAGTTGGAGAAATTTAAGCATCGTCATTATTAGTAGCAGTGACAACGCGCAGATACGGAGAGTCATGAAGCAACGAATTCCATCCGATCCGAACTGGGAAAATCGACTGAATGAAAATATCACAGAAGCTGAAAACTATGTTGAGGTTTCTTATAAGATCTCGTATTTTCATTTAACTTTGGAAGGATTTTCATTGGCAAAATATTCTCAGGCCAGTGGCACTAGGAGAACGCTTACAATTTTCAGTTGTCTAGCCGAGTTAAATATACCGTTCGGCGAGTAACTCTGTGGTAATGGATTTGTGGACTGTAACGTAAGGTGATAGAAGCTTGGAAGTCAGTAAACTGAGTTTCAGAGGATTTCGGTATGAGGGATATGGTATCAGTGGGGTCGGCAGCGTTAGATGGCGGATTGGTGGCACTTTCAGGGCGGAAGTGGCAACCTAGAGGGATGGTAGGTGGTTTTGTAAAAAGCCGGAGAAAAAGCTGATTGCCATGTACGTGCGCGTGGTTTTGGGGCAGAAGCTACTTTTGAACTTGCGGCAGTAAGAAGAGCAGTGTTTAGTAGGTGGGGCAGTTGGGGGTAAGCGATGGACAAGAGTGGGCTGAGGAAGGAGTCTCATGGCAGTTTGTGGATCAGATAACAAAATATATGTTTCTAGACTTTGCCAGGTAACGTTAGGGGAAACAGAGCTAAATCGTGAAAATTTGTTAGGTACGGTTAGAGGGGGCCCGTCGATTCGTGATCGTAAACGACGATGAATTGGCCACCGTGTGTCCGTGGGCCATCAGGCTAGACAAAGCTCATGCCGAGAAGGCTTACTCCAGTTCAATGCGCCGAGAGTGCCATACACTCGTGGTGTACAAGCAGGTTGGCTAACTGGATTGGAACGACGGCTATTGATTTGCGGGATTGTGTAGTTAAATGATTAGGTAGCCTGAATGCCTTTCCTGCGGGATTCAACTAAGTCAGGATGGGTTTTGGGGACGTGCTTGGCGGCGTATTTTGGACGGGGTATATGCCAGGCGGCTCAGATTATTGGCATGACAAGTCACCGGTGGGACGTCGATCGCCAATCGTCGGGTAAAGGGGCAAGGCACGCGCAAAATATAGAGTGAGAATGGACTTTTCGAACAGTCCGGATAAGATTCGATGTTTGTACATCAGTGCCGTCGGCGTGGAAAATGAATGTGTGGAGGGCCTGGATGAAGACAGCAGTACTGAATACATAGCGCCAACCGAGACTTGGCCGGACACCAGCTTGTGCATGGGCCCGCTACGCCCAAATGGCGACCTCGCACACTCAAGACGGGATGGGCGGAAGAATGGGAATGGTGGGCCTATCGTGGTTAGCACAAAACCTGCCCTAAATATGGAGACGTTTTCGCATTCACGCCTTTTCAGAGGGTTTCTGTCCACAGCATGGAGAGTAGTCTTCATTCCCTGTGCTTGCCAAAGCCAACGCTGAAATAACCATGGGAACACTGGATCGCTAGATCGAATGGTGCAGGTAATAATAATAACAAAAGTTCTCATGGCAGGTTATTTAAACGTTCTTGAGCTAGGCTGGTACTATGGCTGACCACAGAAGGCCGACTTTGCGCAGCATCTACTCAAGTTCAAATGCGAGATGGCCCTATACTTGCACACTCGCCAGAGAATTAGATACGGTGGCGGTCACTCACCCCCGGCACTGATACCGTTGTAGCCAGAGTTCCTTCTGAAATGGCGGGGCTCATATTCCCCCCGTGTTTGGGAGGCAATGACCACGGGACGCTAGGAATTGCGTGGGTGAGCACTGAAAAGCCATCTGGCAAGCAGCAGAGCACATCTCAGAACATTGATGAGGAAATTCTACTCTAAAGAACAGTTGCACTGCAATATAACATCGGGGACCACTAGGTGAATGATGCATGCGCGGGTCTAAGGTTAAAGTGAACCCTGCTATCGAATAATTGTACTTGACCAAAGGAGGCCCAGCGCTGTGGGCGGCAGTTTTGGTGGAAGACTGCTGCTATTGAGGCGCGGTGTAGGAAGCGAGTAGCCTCGGGGTAGCTTCTTTCTACTGTGGGGCAGCAGGTATTTAGACTGCAAGAAAATGTGCAACCCGGCTGTCGGGGCCAAAACGAAATATAGCCTGCGTTTGGTAAAACAGCAGGGAGGTGCCCTAGGGCACACTCCAGATAAATACAATTAGATGATAAGATGAAAGCTGCAGTGAGATAAACGGCGGATTAAATAAGGGGGCGCACTGCAGCTCCCGAACAAAATGTTTTGCTGAACTTCTTAAAGTAGGTCTGCATATAGGGCCATAGAGCAAGCATAAAAGAGTTAACAAGATCACAACGGCCGTAAATCTGCGGTGTGACTGCCACGGATCAGGAAATGGTTGAAATTATACGGTGCTCAAATATGCATTAGGCGACGAGGGGGGACAGCATATAGAAGGTCCCCATGGCATTACCGCTGCTCGCTCAGCCGAGCGGATTCTAAAGTCAATGTGGATGCGGAAGAAGTCGTGAACTAGCTAGGTCGTGCGGGTGCACAAAAGTCGCAGTGGACACGAAGCAAAGCAACCAAAGTCCGCCTAGTCTGTTGCCGGTCATTCTGAAGTACATTGAAGTAATTGCCCGCAACACCACGGACAAGGGTCTTATTGTGATTGAACCAGTAGGATGTAGGCAAAACAACTTCATCAAAGCGGCGAAACCAACCTAGACACAAAAGACAATGAACCGGCTAAATAGAACGGTGGATTCACGCCATCGCCTATTCGGTCTTTCTATTCAAGACGATAGTGAGACTTCATCAGTGATCTACGGCGTCCTGCAAGGCTCACCAATTTTTCAGGTTTACATGGCAAACTTATCAAGCGCCGTCCGGGCTGACATAGTAATGTATCCGGCCTACGTGGACATCTGTGATACGGACATCGGAAATACGCGGATGGCGTCTGAATTCATTAAAAGCTAGTCCATCGGTCGAAATTTGTTCCTAAATGACGGCAACGGCATGATCGGACCCTTGGTTCTGTCTCGGACCAACCTTTCCGGATCGGTGGAACAACTCGAAGCCAAGAGTCACAGCGTCACCAGTTACTTGATTGCTGCCTCCCTGATAATCTCTCACTTTCATTACTTCACGAGAATACAAGAAAATGTGCCTATGGCATGTTTACTAAACAAGGTGAAACGTCCCCAAAATTCAGAAATAGCAACTTTACGTCTTATGAGGAGCGTTTGTTTGCTCGCGACTGGTACTTGGTAGCCGGGCACCATACAATATTTATGCCAGAGACCGTGATTGGCTCGAATGAGTGCATGGAAAACCACTAAACTGATACGAGTTTTGGGTAGCACAGCATAAACCAGCCGACTCCCTGTCCTTAATCCCTCCAGTCCCGGGACACACCGACCACGAGGTAATCATTTTCCCACGTTCAGTCTTGTCGCCTTGGGCCTCGTGGACCAGTTTTTCATGCCGTGAACCTAGAAGCCTTAAAATAACAGCATAAAGCTTCCCCAGTGTGTTTTCAAGTTTTCTGTAAAACATTTTTGCTGTCGGCATTGCTTCACCGCAGAATATCCTGCCACGGTAAGTGGCGGAGGTCTCCCACAAAGAGGAGTATAAGGCGAATATAGCAACAGATCTGTGGCCAACCTTTAATCCCTTCCAGTCAAAGACAGTCGCTGCTTGCAAACCGATCCTCTGGTGAACAGTGGGACCTGCGGCGCTGTTTCCTTCTTCCCTCGATTAAGCTAGAAGAAGAAAAAGAGTAGAAAACAGGCTCCAACTTATTTTTTCAGTAGTGCCTGTCAATGCCTCATTTCCTCACCTAAAACTTCCACCGTGTATTCAGCGTCTATAATGAGGCAAAACATGTTCAGAAAAAATCTTTCCCAAAGATTTTGCCATGCTTGTTTCCATAAAGCTTGGCGTTTTGATGCACCTGCAATGACCTCCTTTTTCGAACGGAAAAATCAGTCAATACACTTAAAGCACTTATAGAAAATGTGGAAGTGCTACCCCGAGTGTGTCTTCTATCTGACTCCGAAACCGTGATTGGCTAAGCCCCTCAATTGATAGAATAGAGAGGACATTCCGGCGGTTTGTCCGATGAAGATTTTGACGTGCATCATTGGCCATTGGCTTGGTAGTAACAAGAACGAAAAAGGATATAAGAAAAAATGCAGGGGAGAAACGGAATCGGCTTGTAGCTAACATTTCTTGGAAAGACAACCTTACAAGTAGAGCAGGAACGCATGAGGATGGATGAAGGCAAGCTGCTCTCACTGGGCATTTGGAAGTGGGAGGATTGACGGTTACGTTGTTCTTCACTGATGGTTCACTAACAACAGCCTCGTAAGAATAAAATACGATTAAACCAGTTCCAATGATTACGCAAAATTGGCCCGAAAACGGAAAGAACAGGGCTTCGATATATAAGAAGGTGCACTGGGCAACCGCGATCAGCTGGAATGCTGAGCATAGAGAAGACGGAGTTCATGCATGCAGCGACAGTGCTGAAATACGTGTAATGAAAAAAGATGCTGTTGGGTGTAAGCGCTGTTTGAGTGAAACCTAGCCGAAATGGGTTGCCAACTTGTTCAAAAACGCCGAAGCGCTGCGCCAAGCCGTTCCTCATCGTGAGTTGTCATCGTAGCTTTTTCTTAATTAACTAGTGTTACCTGGACATTGTTAACAGAGTTAGAATCTTTTTTTAGACAGTAAAATCAGCTTAGTTAATCTTAGCATCGAACGTTGAGTTAATTACTGCTTAACCGTTTTGGCACTTCTTGTCGAAGCTTGTTATCTGACATTCCTAGCTCTGATCTAGCCCCAATTCAGAAGATATTAAACATAATGGCTAAAATTCTACCTGTTTATTTGTTTGTTTCTGAGATTAGACAAACCTATTGGCCTGCGTACTCATTTTTCTATTTTCACCTTCCCAGAACTCTCAAAACCACCCTGTTGTTTTGGCGCACCGTGTTACCCGGGCTGTTTTGCTTTACGCTTCAATATTGCGTATTATTTACTGCAGCCAGTCTTTTTGACGGTCCTTATCGTTAGCGGGGCAATATTTGCCCGCTAATTTACCTCCTGGATCATTCTGCAGAAGCACCATCTGCAAAACAGAACCATCGTGCTACTAGGGAGAATTTAGCAAATAACTTTGCTCCTTCCAAATAATATAGTTCATATACTACGTAGAATAATTATTTACTATAGAGCCTTTTCTCCACCTTTTCTAGGTATATCCTCTTGTACACTTCCCGCATTGCAGTCATAAGGGAGATAATCGACAAATAGAAACGCCAGCAAGAAGGCCACTAATCTTGAAAGAAACATCATTACCGTCCAAAAGCATGTTCAATCACTAGAAAATAACGTGTCACGATTATCTGCACTTCTCAAAATTTCGGAGATTGAAAATAACTCCAGTCTCGACATAACTCGCCGCTATTTAAATTTTATTACCACGGAGCTTCACAGAAGGTCTGTTGCCGATAAATTTGCCTTAGTGTTCAAAATTTTGGGCCGCCTACCGCTCACAGCGGTTGAAATCCGCACACTAGTCGCATGCAACATACCCCACTATCTACGTTCTTGTGCTACGCTGCGGTAGCAGCTAAACAGTTAACTAGCAAATTGCAGATGATTGTCCGAGTTGGGCCTTTCAAGAATGGTAATATTTTTGCCCATAGACCACCCATGGAAAAAGAGGCAAATTGAAACTCGAGAACCCGTCGACGACAGCCGTATATACGGAGTCAAATGACTCTTCTACGCCTACACCTCGGAGTTCCTTGGATAGGTTGTCGTCGCTAAAGGTCATGATTGTAGCAGAATATGAAACAGCAGTTGACCTAGATGCTCCCAGCTAGCCCTTCTTATCTCAGTCACCCAGCAAACGGCTGTGGCTCAAGTCTCCTCATATAGACTACAACAAGAGGGTAAAATGGTGGCATCCGGCGCCATTACATCAACAAACCTGGCGAACCCACCAAGTTAATAAACGAACTAGTGAATGAAGCTCAGAACACAGTGTCCGACATCAGTACATCAACGTCACGTAGCTGCGCTCCTAAGCTCTTAATGCAGATCCTTCCGGTCTACCCACGAATCGGGTCTCCCCACCTGCCACTTTTATAGCAAACATTACCCGACCTACGGGACACGTCTTCTCACACGATTCATATCTTAAACCGCTCATAGATGAAGGCTATTTGCTTCTCGAGTCCATCTAGCCTCCAAGCGCAAGATTGCAGTAGACTACGGATTTGTTCCTCCGAATTGCTTATTTAACCAAACGTTGACCACCAAGCGCGGTCGCCATTTGCACGTTACTCACGCACGCTTCGCTCGCACGCTCCTGTCCGCATGTATTCAACCTTCCACCACTTCCGACTGTCTTTTCCTTGTACCGGTCGAGTGTCAGGGTTGTCAGTATTGCAATCGTACCGAGCCGAGTATGTGTAACGCACAAGTGGTCACAACGGTTAATGACAAGCAAACTTGATGCGAGATTTGCGTTGGAATACTTGGTTTCAGATCCATTTTCATTCTCAGTAGAGGAATCTGTCGCAGCCATCAAATCATTTTGCCGAACTGCCTCAGATAACGTCCACCTCTTCCATTCCGCTTCGTCAAACCCGACATAGCACTTCCATTGCTAAATCCGCTTCTAGCTCTATGGCAACCGTTGTAGTTCCCGTGCAATAAAACGACTCAAGCTTTATTCCTTTAAAATAAGAAACATCATGCGATCCATAAAACCACCTTCCAATGTGCCACGTTACGGATTTTCAATGACCAGTTAACTGGACTTCTCACGACCAATAACTTAATTCGTGAAATTCAGCAATATTTCTCTAAATACAGATCCTACATCTCATGCCACTTCGTTCCTTATGATCTGGTCAATCGAAAGACTGATAACAAAATTGCAATTAGGATAACCGTTCTCAAAATGACAATGCATTTTCTATCATCCTCCATGAACGCTCGCAGCTAAAAACAAATACTATGAGCTGGCTAGTCCGTTTTGCTCTGTCAATTCCTGTCACTCCGACTGCTCCCAGATCCGCCGCAGCAACGGAACTCAATCCCAACACCGGAAAATAACCAGCTGATTTTGTTCAGCCTGTCTCTTCTGTCTCCAACCCAATCTTCTTGCCTCTTCTGCCTACCCATAGTGTCTCCATTGATAACACGCCCGATACACGCAACGGTTTAATGTCAAGTAGTGTAGTAGGTGGTCTTCAGTTTGTTAGCTCACATGCTCTCGAGCCTCGTCAGCTTCCGAATCTCGGTTCGTTCAATGTGCGCACTTTAATGCAGGCTGGCCAACAGGCGTGTTTGGCTCTGACAGTGGACTCACTTTCGATTGATGTCTGCTGTGTGAGTGAAACACGAATTCAGGATTCGAGTAGAGTAATTCAACTGACTGCGCCTAATGTCTCGTCAAGATATTTTCTTCACACTTCAGGAGACGAAGCAGCTGAAGCTGTGGGTCAACGCTGCGCAGGAATAGTCTTGAGTGAGAAAGCTGAAGCGGCCCTTCTAGACTGGATCCCAGTCAACAGTCGCTTGTGTGCCATGGGACTGCAGGGATCAGTCGGCGTCCGGAAGGGTAGTAGTGTTAAGCGTAGTTTATTTGTTATCTCGGCGTACGCTTCAACAGATTGCAGCACTGAAGTGGAGTAAGACGAGTTTTACGATGACCTCGTCACTCTTGTTTGGAAGAGCAGACACTGTGACATTGTAGTGGTAGTAGATGACTTTAATGCACAATTTGGAAAACTGAGTGCATCGGAGTCCTGTTTAGGTGGGCGGTGCTCCTTGCCTGCTCATCGTACATGTTATGAGGAAAGGCTTCGCTAATTATGTGGGATCAATATTTTCTTGCCACCTAGTANGGCGTGTTTGGCTATAACAGTGGACTCATTTTCGATTGATGTCTGCTGCGTGAGTGAAACACGAATTCAGGATTCGAGTAGAGTAATTCAACGAACGACGCCAAATGTCTCGTCAAGATATTTTCTTCACACTTCAGGAGACGAAGCAGCTGAAGCTGTGGGTCAACGCTGCGCAGGAATAGTCTTGAGTGAGAAAGCTGAAGCGGCCCTTCTAGACTGGATCCCAGTCAACAGTCGCTTGTGTGCCATGGGACTGCAGGGATCAGTCGGCGTCCGGAAGGGTAGTAGTGTTAAGCGTAGTTTATTTGTTATCTCGGCGTACGCTTCAACAGATTGCAGCACTGAAGTGGAGTAAGACGAGTTTTACGATGACCTCGTCACTCTTGTTTGGAAGAGCAGACACTGTGACATTGTAGTGGTAGTAGATGACTTTAATGCACAATTTGGAAAACTGAGTGCATCGGAGTCCTGTTTAGGTGGGCGGTGCTCCTTGCCTGCTCATCGTACATGTTATGAGGAAAGGCTTCGCTAATTATGTGGGATCAATATTTTCTTGCCACCTAGTATGAATTTCTGACAGTTCGCGTCGCATGGCAACGGGGATCTCTAACTCGACATGCAGTCTAGGGCAGATCGGCCACATTGCAATAAGCTGCCATTGGTGCGGTTATGTCCAGAGCTGTGGATCATACTGGACCACGTACGTCGAATCGGACCATGCGTTAGTTTCAAAGTGATTCTCGCTGCTGCCTAATGGGAGATGAATGTAAGCTATGTGATCTGGAGTAAGCAGACAAGTTCATGTTTATTCGAGTCTACGCAGGATCTGCAGCGTGTGCTAGCGGGCTTTCAGGGGCTGAACCTTTATATGGGATGGGTTTTGCACCAGCAATGTGTAATGTCAAACTTGATATTAGATGGAGGGAGCTAAGGATTTGGGATCTCTTTACCCACCTTGGCAGCCAATTTTCGAACGATGGTAGCTCAGCAGTAGAGATGAACATACGTATATACGAGGCTGAAGCAGCTTATGCTGGACTGCAGCACTCATGGCGTCGTTTGGATACTTCAATGAATTTGAAAGGCCATGTGCCGCAGTTGTGTTGTTGCGAGGCATGGAGTATGCTTCTGGGAAGCGCTCTTGGATCAGAGGCTGCGATCACCGAAATCCACGCATCATTGCTAATACCGGCTGGAGTGACCGGGTGAATGTTTTTATTTCGAGGAAGCTATTTCTAGGCGCCATTTCTTAGTATACCTTGTTTCAGCGTATGAAACTTGGTAGAATACACTGATTGGGTCACGTGTTGCGTAAGGGAAAAACACTCGCCTGCCATGCTGTTTGATGTTTTGTTGTCCTTCTAAAGGATGTAGGAAGCCACCTGGAGGCCAACGGATGACGTGGGAATGTGGGAGGAGAAAATGCACAGCGAACTTAGGTAAAGTAGATGTCTGACCTCATCGTGGTTGATTTCCGAACGACTCGAGCAATAGGTGGCTGAAGACACTGAAGGATTTGGCAGTGAATCGGGAACAGTGGCGATCATATGGTCATTTTCTATCGAATCAGAATGATTGAAATTGCGTTTGCGCAATGTTAGGCCGTGTTAATTGTGTCGGCTGCAAAATTATCTTACCTTTTCCTGCCTGTGAAAATCCACTCTTGTCCCATAGGAAATTCACTCTATTAATGTGAATCTGGGGAAAAGACAGCGGTCAGTGAGGCTTACCTTGCCGTTTAACGCTGAAAGACGGTGATAAGCGATATGCCCAGGCACACATTTCTTATTCGCTGACGACATCAAGCTTGTCTACTCTTTCATGCTACCTTCCTTAACCTAATTCATGGCCTTTACGGAGAACTTAAACTCACAATTCGCTTGGTGTAGGCAATGACTGACGTAATTCTCTGCCAATAAATGCGCTGTTACGCTCCATGCATGCCACTTTCCTCTGGGCAAGCAGTTTATAAACAGTCACCCAATTCTAGTCATTCGACGCTTAAAGGATATAGGTTTGCAATGCTTTTGCTCACCCAACTTCGACGAGCAAATTATTTGCCAAATTGCTAACGCAACCTGAACTAACGGTTTCAATGCTGAAACATTTCGCGCTGTAATCTGTAAGCTGATGCTATAAAAATCAAATTATAGACCTCGATATGAGTATGGCTTGATAACTTTCTTGAACTTGCTCAAAGTTGGAAGTATTGAAGCAGAAAAAGCACAACGAGCATTAACGAAGAAACAAGCCTCAGGTACAGAGAACGATGCTAGCTTCTACACCCTGACTCCCTCTGGTCACGCCTTGTCATGCTGAGCCTTAAAGTCTTTTTCAACTTCCTAAGGTTTCGGGCGCATACAGGTAGAAACCCAATCCTGTTTGCTAACGAGTCTTCTCGCTCCTCAGACATTGACCGTTAACAATTGAAACATAAACCTCCAAAGTGCACTTCCGGTAAAAATTCTTCACCATCGTTTATTCTACCCTATGGAAAAGGTTACCGGACTTTGTCAGAATCTTACGCAGTTCAGAAAGACATTGTCGAAATTTCTCAACGTATCCTCCTTTATCAACTTACCTAGGGCCAATATCACTTTAAACTAAGCTTTGGAAGGCTACCTAAACTTTCAGTTCCATTTAAAATTGGGAATCCAAGCCGGAGCCACCCTCCACCGATTTCATTCTGTTCAGCTCTTAATTTGCCGCCGAACGCTCTAACTCCATCCTTGTAACTCTTCGCCAATCTGGACCAATAATAAATACCTTAAATCAATCGTGCCACGCAATGGTTGACCCAAAATGGTTCAGCTCACTTGTCTCCGTTCCGCATCGACATAACTAGAATGATTAGCAAATGCAGGTCATGAATGGCCAGGCTCGTAAGCTTTTTAACTTCACTATAAGTGAATTTCAATTGGCCCTCCACGAAATCTTACTCAGATGTGCCTATATATGTTTTGATGCACAATTGTGTTATGTTTGGAGCATCCCATTACCCCGCAGATAACACCCCCCGCGTGTATGTCACTCATTCGATCATGGAAGATCCACCGCATGCCGGCTTGCTTGGACAATTTCGCCTAATATCCGCTGATGTCCTGCTTCCTCTGGCCAGTTTCATGCCTGCCGGCTCACCTAAATTTCATTCGTCACTACCGCACTTGGCCTTGCACCTAGCCATCATGCCCTACTTCGCATTATCACACATTCCCTTATTGCCACTCTTATCGTATACCATATTATTGGTCTCTGTGGACGTTTCTTAAACCGTATTAGTTTTATTCTAAACCCACCTGATTTTCTAGGTGAAAAATGACTAATGGTCATTGACGTACCATGTCTGCACTTCCTTTTCAACACGTATACCGATTGTCTCTAGTTCGGTTGGCAATATATGTTTGCGGCCCAATCGTAGCAGCAGCCTACCCACAGTCGGTGTCCAGGCAGCTCTAAGCATGAAGGTCAGTTGCGCCAATCTTTCATCACATGCGGCTGCTCCAAATTTTTCCGTGATTAAATTACGGCTGTGAGGCTTCAAGCTGAAAAGTCCCCGTATTTGTTTTTCCTTAAGTGGATATCGTATCATTTTCCGTACGTTTGCCCTGTGGCATGAAATATCGTATAAATAAAAGAACGACTGCTGTCATCTCCAGATCAACCTGAGCCGTCACATGTGGCCATTGTCTCGCTGCAGTTTTAGTGGTATTTGATGAGCGGTTTAGTTAGCGGACCCAGCGCAGCCTCATATGAGACCATGATATTGGGTTTTCTGGGATGGTTAATCACCTAACAGCGACACCCACCTTCTCGTACCTTGTAAATAAATCGACAAAAGAAAAGTAAGCCTAAATGGCAAAACGGCTGGCTGAGGTAATCTTTTGGTGCAAATTCCGTTAAAGGCGAGTGAGAACTTTTCGTGGTTTTCTGAAAACCGATCACCACAGAACTTCAATTACTATCCCCGAAGGAGCAAACGGACTCTCATCTAATGCAACGACCGAATTGCATCGTGTTTAACGTGTTACGCAGAGCGCCGTAAACGACAAATGCGTAAAGCTGAATAGCTGGTTGCTTGCACAGTCCTGATTTCACTCAGTTCGATGTTTGCATGCCAAAGGGTCTGGAGCAGTGTCCTCCAAGACAGCTTCCGCCGAATCTGACCATATGTATCACAGGAAGTTGCAATGTACAATCGCTAACCTTCATGCTAAACTTTCCCCCGTCTTACCCTTTCTGCATCTGTCACACATCCTTTGAGCAAAAATATTCACGCCACCCTTTGCGTGTGCACACAATTTTTGACGGTAATTTCTGGTCTGATGACAATCATACAATCGGCCATTTCGGTTGCTGGATAATTTCGCTTACCAATGCAGGAGACTCACGCTATCACAGGTAATTCGGCTTCATCCTTGGCTTTTTAATCTCACTTGGTGCGTGTCTCAATCCGTCACTGCATCCAACTCCATCACAGTAACTGAGATTATATCTTCGGCATATCACTCGGCGATCACAGGTGACATTTTGCGCCCCAACTAGCCCTTATGCTCAATAGTATCCCAAAAACTTCATATTCTGTCATATGGTTTCCTTCGAAACCAGGCAGGAATCACCACGGACGTATAGTGGTGAGTATCTCCGCCTGTCACTTGGCACTGCAAAATTGCACAAGAGTTCTCACAGGTTCAGCCGTTTCTCTTCTCATGTCTGCTCACACTAACCGTCAACTGGGTCACATTCCAGACGGTTCATCTTCCTTTCTCCTCTGTCTTCCAGCTGGCCATTCGTTCGCTGCCTGAAATTTTAACCCTTGCCATTCGTCTGGCTCTAGCAAGTGCAAACCGAGAAACCGAGCAATGGCTCTATCCCCCCACAGCACCCGCCCAGCTCTACTATGTTCACGCCTTTCGACAACGGCCCGGTCGCCGTCCGTCTGCTACAACAAATACCGCGCACTATCAAATACAGCGTACAGCAGTTTAAATACCGTTCTCGGAACCCAACCATGTTCCTAGGCTCCCGTCAAATACCTAATGGCCTCCGAACCGCATTGCATCTCGCTGTCCCAAACCTCAAAGCTGGGATATTGCAGGGTCCTCTCAAGCTCAAATCTCCCATAAACATCTATGGATTCTACAGTCCAAATCTCGGATGCCCATCCAGTGAGCGCAAAACACCTCACGCCAGCCGCCTCTATGATTCTGTATCACGTTCAGCAGCAGCTGCTTGCCCTTCCATTTGGGCACCACCGGCATCTTGTGATAGGCTTTATTGGCCAATCAACTTATTTACGAATATGAAAACAAGTCACTGACGTGCCCATCACATATTTCCTAGCCATCTGTTTTTATAGAATCCAAATGACATTTATTCACCATATCGTCATGGTGAGTTTTCATCTGTTATTAGTCTATCTTTCTTCATGCCGTGAGCCCAAATGGCCAGCCATTCCTATTTTCCTCTCTGTTACGCGTCTGATCAGTATTGGTGCTCGCCTTATTTCACCTGATTATGGTCTCTCTATCAAACCAACATTTTCATCCTCGATGTTTATGACGGTTGGAATTATCCCCTTAAGCCTCCCCTCCACTTTGCACGCTATTTGATCATCAACTCGTTCAGTTTAATTGTTGAATTTTCTATGCAGTTTCCGTTTAAGTCTCGGCCGCATGCATGTCCAAATGTGGTCATCTTCCTGGCCAAAACCTGCGATTTGCCCGGGAATCCTATATCCTCTGCTCCATTCCATTGCGCGTTGATGCATCCAGACAAATTGTACCCCTGCATCTTCCGTCGTTTTTATGTGATGCAGTTTTCTGTGACCTTTTCCATTAATCAAAGTCTGTTCTCAAATTTACGCAGTGTGCAGTCATATATTCGCCTACTGATCACTTGTTTAATAGGTGTGTACTGCAACCAACATTTGGCTCTGTTGTTATTATATGGTTCGTCGTTACACTTCGCCCGTGCCTCAGAGCACGCATCTCGAAAAGCGAGAAGTATAGTTAATATTATTAGCAAAACCTGAAACAAGGGAATCATAATTCATACCATACCGTACTATGAAGACAATCAGCATGCAAACGTGAACAAACTTCAAAGAGGCAGCCACATACTCAAAATGAATGCTACTTTTACTATAGACAAACAAGCACGCGGTTCGAGTTCGGCCTAAAACAGTGATCGTCAAGGTTGGCACATAACCCAGTCAGCACAAAGGAACGCTCCAAAACAGTCACCAAATTTACCCTTTTGAAACAAAAATTGGGACATTTGGAGTCGCATTTTGAGTTCGTCCGAAAACGCTTCCTGTAGCCGCAGGCATTGCAAACATTGAATTTCCTAAACGCAATTTGCAAGTTTTCTATTGGTCCGCGTGAGTGGCCCAAAAGGAACTTAAATTACGCGACTTAATATACTCTCTAACTTTCCGAGTTGCACTTTTGCCTTTCCCGGCGCACCACGCGCATAACTGGAATCGACAGGAACAAACAGACGCCCCAGCATATTTATCCATCTTTTAATAACAAACTTAGGAATTAAAGAGTACAGTGAAGGAGGACCTCCTTAGTTCTGGATTTTTGGTAATCGGTCGATGGTAAAAATTCTATTGCAATTTTTCCCATTCCGAAAAATAAAATGAGAAATGACGTTATTACTTCACCACACTGACGGAGGATGATTAGATTGGCAATATAAACTGATGGGAACAACGGAAAATGAGGCTGCGCGATATATATATATATGTCAAATCGACAGACACATGCCGTCAATGCTTTCATTCCGGATACATGTAAATCTCATTTCTTAATAAAGATTACTTTACGATTAGCTGGCTGGTAACTCATCGTTGCCATGAAACATCGGGCAACAAGCCCCTTGAGTTTCTGAGGTGGTTTTGAGCGGAGTGCCTGCAGCATTGAACGCACGGCCTTATCTATTCTCTCGCGAATATTACGGTGGCTCTTGAGTAGTTTGTACGGAAAAAAACACCTGCGGATTGGAAGCAACACAGTCTTGTACTGTTTCTATACCAACGCACAGACTTTCGTGCCGCAAAAAGCCGTTTTCCCATGGGCACGTTTCATATTCAGTTGAACTTGGGCGTGTGCCATTACCTTTTGCATGATGAACGCGTTAAAACTAAGGACCACACAGCCTAGGACTGACTGTGCCAATACCTTACAGGGAGCAAGCAGACAGGGTTCGCTGCACACGTCCCGTCAACTGAAAACAACCTCCTGCGCATTTCGAGACAGTCGACTGGTCCCTGTAATCTTCGTAAGCGACTGACTGTTATCTCTGTTTCCCCTTTTGTTTAAATCCTTTAACATCAGCTGGAACAAATTCCAAACTGTCCCCTCTCTCCGGCTCTGCTTCAGGCTCGCCAATGACCGCAGATGCAACGCAAACTCTCGCCGAAAGCTCCACTCCATCCTGTGCGCTGGTTGTCTACCCCCGTCAGGAAGCTGCTATCCGGATCTGATGCTCCAGTACCTGGCCGCGTAACTAAAAGACAAACAAACCAACGTCAATGACTGCCCCGGGTGGTTCATCCCAGACGAACCATTACGATTGGCCAAAACAGTTGCTAACACCATTGAAATGTCGCGCAAACCCCAGTCTCCAAACCCGTATCGCCACAGAACATCATAATCTCCGATATTACACAAGGACGACACAGGTCATTCATGGCAAGTGTATTTAAGGATTGATTGTTGTTCTTACACCTACTCTTTCTTCCCGCCACATATCACAATCCGCTCCCAGCCGCATAAGTCCAGTGACCATTTTTGTAAGTTCCATTGTCTCTCCGTCCACAGTTCTTATATTTTCTTCCCGAAACCTGTTTGATGGGACCTTCAATGTTTCCTGCTTTTTCATCTTCAGCATTACTTTAACTATCGAATGCTGTCAATTACCATTCTCCATCCACCTCATACGATATCCAGTGCGATTTTGACTCTTCCCCATCCCGTTATTACATCCATATTGATCTTCATCTTTATCATATTACCCTCCTGATTTTTTTATGAACCCGGCCATTTGACAACGCCCACCATTGCTTCCCGGCCAAATTTCGCACCTGCAATGCGCACCTTTGATGCGTTCAAACATGGGATGACTCACAATGCGCGACTCATAGCCAGCACCAGAAAGTTTTAGCGATAGATTATCTAGCTCTGATTTAAAACTCGAAAGCTGGTGTTTAGCCTATGACGTTGCAGGTTATGTCCATGAGAGCACAGACGCTGCATCTTTGAGACTGAATTTTTGTTTTCCGATTTTCCATTGCGCCATCTTTGTGTAAATTCGCTCTTGTCTTGCGCATGATTTTCGAAACATACCCATTATTATTATTATCATTCTGAGTTCCATCACCGAATGTTGATGCCCTCACGTTCACGAGTACTTTTGCCTTAAAATTTAAGATTTTTAGGCATAACTTACTACACGGTGGTGATATGGGTTCTGGTTGCCTCCACTGATTAATGCATTTGCAACGCTGCTTGATGTATGAGAGAAATTACGGATATCGCAGGAAATAAGTCTGTTTCTCCAGAAAAGTATAACCCCCCGTACATCTGACTTTTAATGTCCATGTTAGTGTATTGTGCCCGGACCAGGTTTTCTGCGTTGAAATCTAAAATTATATATTGTCGTTATGCGAAAGATCTAATGTACGGGTGGCTTATCCCGGATAATTTAACCAGGAATCAGCTGCGTCGCCAGTATGTGCCAAAAATACCCAGCCTTTTTCTTTATTTCCTTATCAATACAATCAACTAGTGAAACAAGGTTGTTTTACCCGTTAAAAATTTCCGAGATATCTGGAGCCTCATTCGCATACCACACTTTCTCCCAGTGAGTCTCCATAGCTTACTTCCAAATCAGCAGACGTTGTGCTATTGCCTATTCACTGTAAAAAATGAAAATCTTTAGATCCCAACGCATGGAACTCTGACCCAGTGTTCATAGTCTGAGGGCTGTAACGGTCCTAGCCGGACTAGAGCAATCCTCAGTGCTTCCCTTCTATCTCAACGTCGACGTTCTGGAGTGCTCACGCATACAAACGTCAACTAGAGCAATCTGTCGACTCAGTTCTTGTAGCAGTATTAATAACGAAAATTTTAGACAGCATGACGTCGCACAGAAATTGGAAACAGGAAAACCAGAAACTGAAATATGAAATGTAAGAGGAAAATACGTTAGGCAATGGTGCCTATGAAAGAAACTTGAATATCAGTCTAACAAGCAAGCTTTGTAATGAAACCTCCAATGAATATTTGGCCTGCGTCGAAGCGAGCGCAGGAGACTAATTAACGTCATTTCCAAGGGATAACATACAGGTGGTTCACCGTAAGGCATGGCAGATAACAAGTTTCACAAATGCGAGAGCGTATATAGGCACTTAGAGTTAAAGTATCTTGTAAGCATAAACTTACAGCGAATCTTCCATTTCTGTTCATATAAATGCCATGCTTTCAAATAATAATAACACCTCTAACACAAGTCTCATTTGTTAACGCAATCAATGAGAAAATCCAGTCAACCATTCCACATAAAAATGACGCAAACCATACGCAGAACAGTGCGACTCAAAAAAAGCGATCCCTAGCTCGTCGCGAGGCCCGAGGACCCTCACAATTAGATCTCAATGAAACCGCCTAGTAAGTCTCGCTATAACACTAGAGGCCTCAAGGTCCAGTCCTTGGCAAAATCTCTAAACCTCAGGAATCTTCCTGAAAGAAAATCATCAACTGTGGCCTATTCGCGCATTTCGTAAAATCAACTTGAGCATTGCTCAAGACATGAAAGCATTAGTAAACTATGCTTCAGCATTCGGAAAAAACAAAACCCAGAAGTGCTCAATTGACAAATTTATCAATAAATTGGCCAAATCCTCATAATTTATAGCTGGTTTGGATAGTGGTATCTGGCGGACCGTTTTGGGGACGTTTTGGTGCATTGTAGGACCGGTTGACTTAGCTTGGATCTTGCATTTCGTTTGCCTGTCTTTAAACGTTGTGGCCATTTGTGCGTCACTCTCACTCGGCTCGGTGCGATTGCAGTAATGACAACCCTGACGTTTGACCGGCACAAGGAAAAGACATTCGAAAACGATCGAAGATTCAGTCTATTTTAGAAGGAACGCGCGAGCACAGCGCACGTGAGCAACGCGCAAGTGGCGATTGCGCCTGGCAATTCGCGTTCGGTTAAACAAGCGATCAGACGGAACAAATTCTTGTTTCGCTGCACCGCTTGTGATGACTGGGACTTGTGAACAAGCAAACTTTCATCCCAACGACATAAGTATAACAGGATGAGATACAAAATTAATTTTACTGCGTTTCTCCCATGAATTCCGTTACCAACAGTGTTTTCGGCGGATTTTTCTTAGCCATGCTTTGCGATTTGACCGTTGAAAGTAACCCCAGGGACTATTGCAATTGCCTTCATTCAAAGGAACCTTTGAAATAGGCCGTTGGTGTTACGAGAAATTGCCAGGAAATTTGATTCATCAGCAGCCAGGAGAAGGCTGACGGCATTCTAAGATCCAACCAAAACCTGTTCAGGCGGGATCAAGAAGCACAGGGAAAACGGAGATGCCTGCCACCATGCCGAAAGACCCATCGCAGAGGAGGAAATTTGAAAAAGGCTGAAATAATAAATAATATTGGTATATTTCTCAAGTGCGTCAAATAACATGCTCCATTGAACGATAACTCTGCATTTATAGGCGCAGTTTAAAGTGACAAGTGACAATAGTTTATCTAGATTTCCCAAATTGCTCCCCCTACAGACGAGAGTGACAATATGCACGAAACACGGCGTTTAATTACACCAATGAGGTGCGCTGCATGCTCCAAATGCACTTGGATGGTTGCTACAAACGTCGAGATGCTGGCAAATATTCGGAACTCAACAGGCTCGACTAACGGACATGGAAGTTAAACCACGAAGAAAAAAACATTTAAAGGCGATTACGGGATGGAAGGTAATCAGAACTGACTTCAGCTGTTAGAGGGAACAATGGTTGGAGACAGCAACCCCGCTGTATGAAAGTGACGGTGGAAGAAGAACCGTAGTTTCTGCCTCAAGGAAAATGTGCAAAAGCCAGTTGGAAGTGCAAAATGGGGCAGAATACTGATTGAGGTTCAAAACAAACAGCTGTCTGATGAAGGTGGTGAGGGAACGCTGCCAACAGTGATAAAGAAAATGAAGAAGGATGTGTGATGCTTGGAAAGTTATTCGATGCCAGTGAACCACCGCGAAATGAATACGAGTCCTTCGATTATTTCTGTGGCACACGGGATTCGCATCGTCCAGAATTAGCGGCTGGAGAATAACCTCAATTTTCATTGAATTAAGTGGTGAGAATATCTGCCGATGGACAGCTGCAACCACGTTTTCACGAGATTTTGGTATGCTTAACCAAGGTCCGTCATTTCTAACTGTTAAGGTGCGTGAAGGCCTGATCATAGGTTGGCGTTATGGTCTCGTATGCAGTTGAATATCATTTTTCGCCGGCAGGTCCAGCGGAGTATTAGTGGTTTTCTCTTTGAGTTCGGCCCGGAAAGTGAAACGTTGTCCATCCTGATGTAGCTTATCGGGGTAATAGGCCAAACGGTTTTCATATCTTATGGGAGGGTACGAGACTGCAACTAGAATCTGAAACCTGGACTATTCTTGTGATGGCGATGCAAAGACGCAACCATGGATTTGAAAAAGCAGAATGTTGACAGGTTTCAGGTATTGCAGCAAAATTTTGTAACGTTTGCAACGGTAAAAGCGACAGCTGAAACTGGATGAGTAGGATAGGGCACTGGGCGATGCACTTTTTACATACAAAATGCACTGACGGGCACATTCATAAGCAGGAGAAGTAAGACAGTGATTTTTTGCAGTGGAAAGCAGATGTGATGGTTTCACTGTACTAAGGATGGAATATCAATGGACCAAGTAAATTTACAGGCCCTCCGAGACCGAAGTATGGTTATGATTGAAAAGCTGCTGACCAGCTTCAGTGTATCCAGTGGGACTCTTATACCGGGGGCATGCTATTTGTTAGCCAGTGAGATTATCGTTCATGGTTCGGACCCAAATGCGCATCATGCACGTCAAGCTGTTAGCCAATAAAAACAGGAACCAAATAGGAAAGGGGAAACTGAAAAGTCCTGGGTATGTTTGCAAATTGGGACCTCCGGGTGCTTTTGCGGTAAGAATGACTTATAGTCATGCCATTGCCAGTGTATAGCAGTGATAGGTTTAGGAACTCCAGCCATGAAAACAGTGCAACAGTACCAGCTTGCATGTCTTCAGGCGCCCGGGATAAGGAGAACAGAGTCGATTCTGAGAGAGGTCGGTGGGTAAAAGAGACAAGTTTAGTACGCTGCATCCCCAGGGCGGTCTGGCTGCAGAAATCAGTAAACCAGAATCTGTCCTGAGCCGGTATTTTGACGGCTTTCTGTAAGCATGATGGATCATAGACTGCCAAGTTCGCAGGAACTTGGAGAAGGTTACTCTTATTTTATTTTCGAGGCCAGAAACAAGGCGTCATTTCGGCACAATAGTGGCGATACATTATTGCAGGAGAGGGAGGGTTCACTATGGATCGCCTAGTTTCCTCGTCAGCCCGGTTTTACGTGTGGCATATAGAGACCAGGACTGCGCGGGAGTGAACCGTTTTCCCCTATTTCATAAACGAATCTGTGAACGACGAGCCATTGCAAATCGGAGCGACACTGACGTTAGCTAATTGTACGAAAGCAGAACGCAACCATCACAGGGAAACAAGGGTTGCGCATGAAAACGCTGGCTGCTGTGTACGCTATTCTTTTGACACTGTACTATGGCTAGTCTGTATGGATACTAGAGACATCTGTCCGTCCTGAGGTTTGTAAATCTAATGTCTCGTGGAGCCGTTATTGTTATTAAAGCTGCGAAGCTGCTAAGATAATTGAAACATGCGTAGCGTCACAGGCGAACTGTTTGGGGGACGTTTGAAGAAATTAAACCCAGAGGTTTGAGACGCGCAGAAAGTGGACAAAGCGAACAAAAGTGAAATCGGGTTGGAAAGTGAATAAAACGAACGGCCGGAAAGGATTGCAGTGTCAGTCTTAACAATAGAGCCGAACCGACTAGGATGTGTCGGTTTACACTCAAGCGATTTTAAAGACGTCTACACCATCTCTGCCTTCATCTGATTAAAACCGCTCTGTGTGAAAACTACCAACGGTGAGAAATTAAGGAAAATTTGAAAACATGGACGTCAAAAAACGAAGGAGAATTAGGCAACACTGCTCAGTGAACAAAAGTGGGCGTAGAGTGTACAAGCCATGGTGGATACTGCTCGGATTGGAAGGAGTAAAACAGTCTTCTTTTGTGTACACAGATAAAAGCTATAAAATCGAAGAAAGAAAACAAGCAAAGCATTATCGAAGATCGAGTGTAGTAAGCAGAACTCGAAGCTGTTGAGACTTTCGCGCACATTAGTGTTGTTAGAGAAGAAAAAAGGTTTCAAAATTACTCATTCTTGTCTTCCCCCTTCGAAAAAGGTGCCCAGTCTGAATGGTAGTTGAGAAACAGATATGAGACTTATAATCCTGGTGTGGTTAACTGTTTGCGTTGTCCCATACGTTCATTGTGCGTCAGCAGAAAAGGAGTGGCTGGGGGGAACGCTGGAAATGATGAGAAAATATGCAGGCCAACCGTAACAGTTAGAGGGGCGACAGCAGTTCAAGATCAAAAAAGTAATATCCTGGAGCTGAGTACCGTAAGAGAGAATAGGTCACACCTGAGTGGATGGGATTCCAAAAGGAGGTTGCATCGTTTTCTTAAGTCTGTATTCGTGCAAGTATGTATGTGATCGCAAAGTGACGATCCGAGAACGATTTTCAAAGGATGTAAAATATCCTATCTTATGTCACTGAGCATAACAAACGACATAACCGAGTCTTGGAACTGAGACCGAGTAAGGCGCAGAGGAAAAAAGGTCAACCAAACTCGTTAAGAGAGTTTGGAAGACTCAGGCGTCTGAATACCCAAGCAGAACATCACCCAGTGCAACAGAGATACTGGATAAAGGGTAGTAAGAATCCGAGTAGACAGAATCCCATGCGAAGTGATTACACAGAATGATAGGAAATCCGCTCGATTAATGAACGAAAACACCTGAGCTAAAATACGACTGGGGCGAAGGTCAGTAGCAATGGCAACTGCCTTAGCATTATTGGAAGAAATAAAGTGGGAGTTAAATACGGGAAATGAGAGAAAACACTGAAGAGGTGTCAGCATTTGTTCAGATCCGATCAAACTACAGCAAGTTGACAAGTCAGAGAGAACGACAAAAGTTTCTCTCTTCCAGGCCTTATAGTCCTGTTTGGGTGGAAGCAATTCCCCAATGCTCTGGCGATTATCCGATCCTGGAAAGACGATGTATCCCTTAACGTACCATGCTCAAATTCCTTCCACCACACCACGAGCACGTGGGCGTTACCACAATAGTGCGGGGCGCGGTCATATCCACCACTTTGGCCGGCGCACATCGGGTGAGCAGCTCGGCTGCAGCGGTGTGCGGGTGCAACTAGGTTGGCGGATTACACCTCCTGTGTTCATCCTCTAACGGTGTTTTTCAGGTTGGGTGGCCAGCACTCGGTCAGCCCCACCCATTAGCACTGTTGTGGTAAACAGCACTGTGGCCCATAAGTTCACGTGCACCACTTTGTACTGGCTTCCTCTTGCTCCTTCCCAAAATTCTTCTAACGAATCCATACAAAAAGAACTCACCAATGGTCAGCATTTTTATTGGCATCTGATATGAACTGACGTTCACAATGCATATTGACACCCGAAAACAGCTGAAGACCGTCGTTTTTCATTAACCTCTATTCTCATCTGCGGAATTTAGCAATAGGCCGATGCTCCTGGTAACAGTTCTTCACACGAGTCCACCAGACATTGACTTATTTGACCCCGGTTCTCCTTCTTTTCCAACGCTACCCTCATCTCTAAACCAAGCCGAAATTTATGAACGCAAAATTGCTCGAAACAAACCTCATTTATTAGTATTACGATGGCACAATTCCCATCCATTGTCGCCGCTCTCCTTGCTTAATCGGTCTGTGCCTTCAGAATTTTCCAGTTCCATACTGCCTTTTTCGATAGCCAGTCTAGGTTTCACTCTTCTCCATTCCGTTATCGCATTCACACTAATCGTCATCTCCACCATATAACTCTCTTGATTATCGATACCCCGGCCAACGGGCGGCGACAGCCATTGCCTTCCAGCCATAATTTGCGCCGGCGATACGCACCTTTGTTGCATTCAAACAATACAACTCGCAGTGCAGGACTGGTAATCAACCGCAGAAAAATCTTTGCGAACCATAATCTAGCTTTGAATTAAAGCCCCCTGCTCGAAAAACCACATTGCCTGTTATGATCTTGTGAGCGAAACCACATTGCATTGTACATTTGATTTCCGTTTTTCGTATCTTCACTGTGCCTTCCTGGCCTAATTTTGATTTTATCCTGAGCATGACTCTCGTATTTCGATAAATGTACAAAAACAAAGAAACCTTCCAAATTACTAGAGTTCGCTCTCACCCCCTGTCACTTCGATTTATATTGTCCGTACTTCCTGTGTATAATCTATGAAAAAATTGATCTTGCCATGCGTATGCANCTGTCTCTTATACACATCTAGATGTGTATAAGAGACAGCCTGAGCTAAAATACGACTGGGGCGAAGGTCAGTAGCAATGGCAACTGCCTTAGCATTATTGGAAGAAATAAAGTGGGAGTTAAATACGGGAAATGAGAGAAAACACTGAAGAGGTGTCAGCATTTGTTCAGATCCGATCAAACTACAGCAAGTTGACAAGTCAGAGAGAACGACAAAAGTTTCTCTCTTCCAGGCCTTATAGTCCTGTTTGGGTGGAAGCAATTCCCCAATGCTCTGGCGATTATCCGATCCTGGAAAGACGATGTATCCCTTAACGTACCATGCTCAAATTCCTTCCACCACACCACGAGCACGTGGGCGTTACCACAATAGTGCGGGGCGCGGTCATATCCACCACTTTGGCCGGCGCACATCGGGTGAGCAGCTCGGCTGCAGCGGTGTGCGGGTGCAACTAGGTTGGCGGATTACACCTCCTGTGTTCATCCTCTAACGGTGTTTTTCAGGTTGGGTGGCCAGCACTCGGTCAGCCCCACCCATTAGCACTGTTGTGGTAAACAGCACTGTGGCCCATAAGTTCACGTGCACCACTTTGTACTGGCTTCCTCTTGCTCCTTCCCAAAATTCTTCTAACGAATCCATACAAAAAGAACTCACCAATGGTCAGCATTTTTATTGGCATCTGATATGAACTGACGTTCACAATGCATATTGACACCCGAAAACAGCTGAAGACCGTCGTTTTTCATTAACCTCTATTCTCATCTGCGGAATTTAGCAATAGGCCGATGCTCCTGGTAACAGTTCTTCACACGAGTCCACCAGACATTGACTTATTTGACCCCGGTTCTCCTTCTTTTCCAACGCTACCCTCATCTCTAAACCAAGCCGAAATTTATGAACGCAAAATTGCTCGAAACAAACCTCATTTATTAGTATTACGATGGCACAATTCCCATCCATTGTCGCCGCTCTCCTTGCTTAATCGGTCTGTGCCTTCAGAATTTTCCAGTTCCATACTGCCTTTTTCGATAGCCAGTCTAGGTTTCACTCTTCTCCATTCCGTTATCGCATTCACACTAATCGTCATCTCCACCATATAACTCTCTTGATTATCGATACCCCGGCCAACGGGCGGCGACAGCCATTGCCTTCCAGCCATAATTTGCGCCGGCGATACGCACCTTTGTTGCATTCAAACAATACAACTCGCAGTGCAGGACTGGTAATCAACCGCAGAAAAATCTTTGCGAACCATAATCTAGCTTTGAATTAAAGCCCCCTGCTCGAAAAACCACATTGCCTGTTATGATCTTGTGAGCGAAACCACATTGCATTGTACATTTGATTTCCGTTTTTCGTATCTTCACTGTGCCTTCCTGGCCTAATTTTGATTTTATCCTGAGCATGACTCTCGTATTTCGATAAATGTACAAAAACAAAGAAACCTTCCAAATTACTAGAGTTCGCTCTCACCCCCTGTCACTTCGATTTATATTGTCCGTACTTCCTGTGTATAATCTATGAAAAAATTGATCTTGCCATGCGTATGCATCTCGCAAATCGAGAGATATACATTATCTTATCTTACCTAAGATAATTCAGTCAATGTGTCTGTTTGTGCAGATAAGCGTGAGTAAAACACCGGGACACTTCGATTCGGATGATAAAGAGGAATGACAATTGCAAAGAGAAAGAACGGGCGCTATTTTTGAACAGGTGGGTAGAAATGCGTAACCAGAAGGAAGAAGCGGGTGAGGCTATCTAGGAGTGCAGAAATGGTTAGCTTCGAGACTCAGTCGACTGCATTAGAGCTGCATGTTCCAAATGACCCCCCTCTTTAGCCTCACTAAGCTGAAACATCTCCGTGTATAGTTCCGGAAAATCTAGCTGTGGTTTATCCAACCGCAGTTGTGCAATCACTTGATGATTTTCCATGTTCATTTCTTCCAACAAGGGTGACACTGGTCGCAACATACTGGAACGTTCTTCTAAGGGCTGACCATTAACGATAACATGGTTGGTTAGAGCTCGACTGGCCAGAGTGAACAGGTGGTCCACCGAAGCCGAATCAACGAGTCCCGGCTGGCTTTTGAATACCTCCTGTGCGCACACGAAGACTAGTTCGATGTTGTCCAAACGGATCCGATGCAGAAACTCACCCGATCGAATCAGATGACCGATGATAGTGTGAAAAGTAGGAAAATGCCCGAAGATAACTTCACGTTCTTCTTCAGTGAAATCAAAATAATTATACTGAGTGCTATCCCCGTTCACATAATCCCGAATGAGCTCCAATACATTTAAGGATACATGGCATAACGAACCGACTGACGTTTGTCGCTCAATTCAAGCTGATCAAAACCTGGGATTAATTTGACAAAATGTACAATGAACCGAGAGTGCAATTCGAAATGAAGCATCATTCGATTCCACACATCCTCGACGCGATCCAAAGATTGCATCGGTTGACAAACAGGTGGTAGGTTGTTGCGGATTTTTCCGTTCGGAGATCATGTACTTCGCAGCATGCTGGATTCCGACAGTGAAATCTTGCACCGTGACGAACAGCGCTCCGGTGCCGTTTTTCGTGCACCCGACCGGATCACATTCTTTTCGTGAATTAGGCAGGCTCACAGTGGGTCTACGTTCCAACGATTCGTAGACCACTGGTGCATCAGCTGACGGTGTAGAAGGAATTCGTCCGAAGATGTGCTGCGACGGTTGAGCGTGTGACGACTGTGGCGATGGGGATGAAGAATTAACCGCTGAATTTTCGTACGAGATTGGGACATCGGAGAAGGTGGTCAAAGCCGCAGCTGCCGCAGCCGTGGTTCGTTACATCTGGGCCAACTCGTCCGGGAGCGGACGAAATCCACTGTTCGATAGGACGAGGCCAGCAGCAGTAGCAGCAGCTGCAGCTGCAGCTGTGGCCGCAGCACGCATCGCAGCAACTGTTGATGGGTGAGTCAGTCGTGAATTGGCTTGTATATCGATACCCGAAGTGGGGAGCTGAAGCGAACGGAGAACTGTGCTTGCATCACGCTTCCCCAGACCACTCATGTACTGCTCCAAGTGGTGCTGGGTAACGGAACAAATGGGATGACCAGGGGAATTCACAGTCAACGGGCCTTCAGAACCGGATACTTTTAGGCGCTTTGGAAAACTATTAACCGAAGCCAACGCACCACCTCACCGACAACCAGCCACTTCGGCCTGGCATCCGTTCCCTGTGGAATAGATTGCATACGCATCTGCGAACGATCGTGTGCTGGAGCAGGAAGAAGGCGCTTGGGAGGCGACCATTAGCACGTTCGTCTTGGCAGCCGCAGCAGCTGCAGCAGTAAACCAGGGAGCGGAGGTTGATGTAGATGACGTAACGTCAGCGGCCGCAGCACACAACGCAGCTGTGACAGCCGGTGGAGAGTGATCCGAGTTCCCGTTCACCGAATGCGGAGATAGATCACAATATGTTGGTGTTTGTCCACCATTGCCACCAGGAGTACCGAACTGAGAAGAAGAATCCAAGATGGATGGACTATCATTGGATTTTACATAGCGTTGTTTCGGGTGAGTATGAGTGTGCAACAGTCGTTGTTGTTGTTGTTGTTGTTGGAGTTGCTGAGAGGACTGATTGTGCCAAGCAAACTCTGATGACGCCGGTTTGCAGGACGAGGGAAGTGGATACGCTTGATAAGCACTAGACTGTATAGTGCGTGTCGGATGGGTCGGTTGTAGGGGAGGGCTAGAGGATGGTGTCGAGAAGACGTCATTAACTTCGTCTGATTTGGATCCCGAGAATTCACTGAGCCGTTGGTTGCGTTGTGCGGACACGCGCAATGCGCTGGATGCTGCTTCCCCCGGTGATGAAGCAGACATCTTAGCGGGTTCAACAGTGGTCTCCGACGCAACTAAATTCATGCGCTGTTGATGTTGCTTTCGAAACTGTAGGACAGTAGACGTGAGATGATCCACGATACTACGAGTAGAACGCGAACTAGTAGAGCCCAAACAGAGGGCTTGATTTCCTCCATCGTCCGAAGGTATGAGCCGCACGGTTGACTGAGGTACTGGTCCGATGTCGGAAGGTACTAGATTGTGACGCAATGGCGGTGACTGGCTGGGGGCGACAGAATGATTTGCAAATGGATATAACCCAGTCGTCGAGTCCTTGCCAAGAGAGGGTGAATAAACAAAAGTGGAAGACGGTTCACGTCGAGGTAGTAAGTTGAGAGCCGAAGGGTCTGAGCCGAACGATTTGCAGTAATTGCTCACCAAGTCTTGAGAATTTTCATCTGAAGGTAAATGAACGGCGAGTGGATTGAGCACCTTGCCATTTGTCTCCTGGGTGACATCAGTTTCGTCATCTAACTCAACACCGTGGGATCGAATCTCGTGTAAAGATGTTGTGGTAGACGAAATATGTCTACTCATATCAGGATTGGGTAATGAGTACTCCAAAGTGGATGTCTGAGACAATGCAGCCGCAGATATTCCACCAAGACGATTAGTGCGGTCGTAACCACCAGTGTCACCGGAATTCTGGTCAAACGAAGCATACCAATTCCGGGATCCGCGTCGTAATGAAACGCCAGACGGGATGTCATAGAGTGCGTAGTTCGCGGTTAACGGTTGACAAGTAAAATAAGAGGGGTGGAAGGTCGGAGGGGCAGAAAACGGAGTGGTTCAATAGCAAGAGGAAAGCTTTTCGGGCACGAGGACGAATACTATTGAGGAAGCTGTAGTTTAGTCGTTCCCACTATCTGTGGTGGTCTTACAAGTCAATGCCTGGGTAAGTACACCAACAGAAGAACAAGAGACTTGACGATCAGATACCTACGACCGGTGGATTGAAGTTGTGAAGCTGACCAGAGGTGCGGTGTCCTTTAAGAAGGGTTAGACGCTGATGATGGTAAATCTGAGGCAAATGGTCTACAGCAGCTGAATCCTGCACCGGAGAGTCAAAGAACCTAGGAGGCCAGAGAGAAAAAGTTAACTGTGACTGTAGCCACAAGCCAAAGATAAAGAAGCGAACAGTGCTGGCCAGAAACCTCTCGAGATTTGATTCCCTCTTTGAAGACCTGGTCGTCAGTGCTACCGCAAATAGTTGGCAACAACACGTCAGATAATCATTAAAGACAGTGCGTAACTGATATAAACGCGGACACCAGGACATTTAAAGAGGGATTTTGCTTCAAAATTTGTAGTGGTTCATAAGGAAGCAATTTGATTTCAATGTTGTTATAGATGAAAGGGCCAAGAGCGTTAAGTTCCTGTGGTTCAAAAGGTTTTGGTCTGGTGGTGACAAGTTCACAGAATGCGAGAAAGTAAGACCAAAACAATTAATAATTCTATAAAAACAACTTTAGTCTGAAAGGCTGCAGCCTTTTGCCGTCAGCTTGCGTAAAATGGCATCCTAAATTATAAATTAGCGGGGAAGAGTATCCAGTGATGTTTTGTACATAAAAATTGTGGGTTTCTGAGAGTCAATTTTTAGCATTTTACCTGGGTGAAAGAGATTGTGATGCAGTGTTCAGGGAAAGGTCGAGCGTACAACAAGTATATTAGGTGCTAACCGTTCCATAAACTCAGTGAATTGATCACGAGTCCAACTGCTTGGTCAGCTGCAGCGCAACAATAAGAAAAATGCTTCAAGCACTAAAGTGATCATGGTAGCTCAGATTTAAGTTCTGTTTAATTGTTTAATATGGCGACTCCACAACTGAAGGCTGCATAAAAGCGTTTATTGTGGGAAGAGCCTATTTTCCAGGCCGACCATTACTGATCAGCTGTTGCTACATCTTAAGATATATCCCAAGGCTCGGTGTTTAAATATTATGAGAAAAATCTTATGCGGGTATACGATAATCGACCAAAGAAAAGGATGTTCCGGGATGAATCACCGAACCACATCAGTTATGTGTAGAAAATGAGGCAGGGTTACAGGGCGATCTCCTGGATTGTTGCACATGTAATCTGAGACTGATCTAAGGGATGATGGCCAACGGAAACCTACTGGAGGCAGCCTGAGAGGTGGGAAAGCAGCCGATGGATAAATGAGCTAGAAATTACATGGGCTCTCATGTTGTTTAGCGGACGTGAGTGATGGGCACGATGGAAGGCTTTGGTTATGTTAAGATAAAAGGTGGTCGTTAACTTTTCGCTGACGGCCTCGATAGTTGTGATTCGATAGGCCACGTAGACGAACTGCATCAGCACGGGGTTAGTGAACTTCCCAGCCCACTATGGGCAAGGTTATGGAGTCACAATAAAATGGGCATACCTTGCGTGATCCGACGTTCCATGGAGCTGGAAAACAAGGGAATAGGGAGGATTGGCTGACAGGTGTAAGAACCACATGCTGGTAGTCTCGCATGCATTGGGATAATAATGCGATAATTAAATTTGACTAACCTTGTGTTCCAGGGTAGACCAAATATGCTTGTTGGGAAAGCCAGCCGAGCGCATCAGAGTATGACGGATTACAAGTACGCAAGTTGAAGCAATCATTGTAGGCCATGACGAGACTCTCGTCCAGCTCATTGGCACATCTCCGGATAAAAATATCTCCAGGACCTGTCAACGTCAACAATCGCATCATTGAGTAAAAACGAGGACAAAAATAACCGTGAAAGTCACTGACCACTGAAGCTGCTGTGAGTCATGCTAAAAACCTGTGAACGGCATCAGGTCGCTGAGACGGCCAAACATTTCGGGACGGGCAATTTAATGACGCTGAAGCAAAATGGTTTCTGACAGAAGAGTCCATAGTTTTCCGAGGCAAGTCAGCTTCCTGGAAGAAGTAAAAGTCGAAGTGAATAGGGCTGAGTGCTCCGAAGTATGCTATACAGGTTTATAGATCCTCGGATCTATGAAACAATGTATACCAGGACGGAAAGCGAGGTCATCGTGATGGGTAATAAGAGGATTGCCTGAATATTTCAGGGCCCAACCAGCGGTTCCTCAAAAGTAATCCATTAAGTGATTCGGAATCCCGAAATCGATGTCAAAAAGGCCCCCCGAACCTACAAGACAAGAAGGATTCGAAGCAATAGCCAGATGAGGGTTTTGTGTCGATTGAATCACGGCGCTAAAATAGTTCCGATGCGACAATACACAAGAAGGAAAGCGTATCGGACAGTGCGGAGCGATTGGGGCAGTTCGGAAACGAGGGCCCTCGAGAGGGCACCACCAGCGGAAACGTACAAACCTCTAGTGGAGCAAAACAAGAGGGACTGAAATATCATGCAGATGGCATCCTGCGTGAAAGCTTTTATTGGAGAGAAAAGTATCCAACATTGTTGGCTTTCCCGAGAGTGAATGGCCTGGTTTTGATTCATCTTCATCCCGCTTTCTCATTGAGACCTCTCGATTTTCGAGGAACCCGGCCATATGGTGAAGCCCGCCATCGATTTTCAGCTATATTTTGCGCCTGCGATGCTCACCTTTTATACATTTAAACATGGAGTGATGCAAAGTGCAAGAGCTATGATAAGCCTCGGAAAGTCTTGGCGATGGGAGCATAAAACCTGTGCCTAGCCTATCAAATTGCAGGTTCTGATCGTGGAAACACAGAAACTTAATTTTCATTTTCACTTTTTGCTTTTCGTGTTTCCACTGTTCCGTCCTTGTACGAACCCGGTCTTGCCCTGCTCATGGATCTCGGAAGTCGAGAAATATACACTAATTATTTATTACTGTGATATCGAAGCGTTATGAGACTAAGAAGTTCACTCTTCCAAGGAACAGTATTCGTTGGCTTGATCAGCTTTGGAAATAGAACCAGGACCACGAAACCCGTCAGCGGAAAGCCTTGGGGATGTGAAGCCCTTCGAGACCGCATGACTGGGCCGAATATAGAAGGGCAAGGACGGAACACAGCTGAATCTTAGCACCTCAAATCTCAGAAATGCCAGAATGCATGAAGTAGTCTAACCGATTTTGCGGCAACAACTCTGCCTTTCAGAAAACAAGAAAATTCAAATCCTGCGGGGGACCGGAAGACAAGGAAGATCACTAATATCACCCCGACCGTTGCACTTACCTCTGTCTCGTGAAAACTGAACTGAACTCAACAAAACTGTTAAGGACAACAAACATTGAAGCAGTCACAACGGATTTGAATGCAGTTTATCAGTGGTCGATCGGGTGGGACCATCCGTTGAAACTGAGCAAGCGCAAGCGGCTCTTGGAAGGATAAACTGACTCCGCTAACCACATGGGCTCACTCGAGCAGCAGATGAAGATTGGACAAAACACAGTAGAGAAAGGAACATGGGATATTAGTGAGAACGAACTTTAAACAGCCTGTAATGCCAGAAAGCAGCGAAGGTGTGCCCTGAATTAACTTGCGAGGACTGGGGAATTTAGGAAACTCAAGATTCTCCTGCAACAGTTCGGGGAAAATGTCCGGTTGCACTTAGAACGTTGTGTCCGGGCATGGAGGCCTCATTCGGTAAGAGATACGAAAGCGTTAAAAATGTTCGGCATGACTCTACAAGCTGATTTGGAAGTCTGAGGCAAACAGGATATGGGCACAGAACTGGACTTACGCTCAAATGAAGGAAGTGGGAAAATAGGTTATCGAGTAAAGGTCTATGTGATCGTTACGGGAGTGTTCGAGGTAAATGGTCACCATAGATCCTTATTCCAGATGGGGGAGATTTAGACAATAGAGGGTAACGGAAAGGAGATTAAGATGGAGCGTGTGACTGCGGGAGTGAGAAGAAATTAATTTGCCACGGGAGTTTGAAATGACCTGAACAACCCATTAAAGAATGTAGTCGAGGTGGGATCAGCGCGTGAACTGAAAAATGCGTCTAGAAAAAGCATAGTTGCCTGTGCTTGACGGATGCATTGTGCGAGCTGTAGGGATAAAGAGGAGGATCGAGCGGAATCCATGGTATCAATTTCCTCTTTTAAAAACAATGGGAAGAACATTTTTAGTCACATGAATCATCCGCTATGTCACCATGGAACCTGAAGAAGGGTTCCATCTCTCATTTGTTAAAGTATCACCTGATCCAGGGAGATTGCGGAGCAAGAACCTGAACGAGTAGACATCTCCGTAAGGTCATGGAATTTGACTGGAACTGAAATGGGTTGGGCAGGATAGGGAGGGGTGAGAAGTCATGCGATCGATGACTCCGCGATTGAGGTCAATTCTCGATGGACAAGAAAAACTGGCAGGACTTGATGGAGACTTTGAAATTGCTGCCAGTTTATCAGGTCTCAGACCAGGAGGCTTCTTCAACAAAAAGTAGACCCAGATACACGTGGTAATAACAGGAATTCCGTGAAAACATCATCCAGGCTGCTGGCTAGTTCGCACCTCTTCAATAACAGGGCAGTGAATATGGAGTAATAACTGCCCGCGGAACTGGCTGCGATGCGAAGCATGGTTCCTTTTAACCCGGAGTTTGATTGAGACCGGTAAATGACGCCTCCCGAGGTAAGGCATTGAGGGTCAAGATGTGGTACGTTTTGGACTGATAGCTCCGTGTAATTCATTTGAAATGCGAAGGCTTGATGCTTGTAATATCACTCGCTTTCAGGATGAGATGAGGTATTCCGTTTCTGTTTATTTTCGTGAGACACATTGAACTGGGAGTGGAAGAGGTAAATGTCTAACCGGAGTGCACTTCATGGAAGGAACTGTGGATGTTTAAATGGCACAACCATAACTTTACACCTGAAGACTGAACCGAATTGGATTGAGGTGTATATATGAGCGAGTCGTTTGTAGTGTTGTGGCGCGCGAAACCATGTGCTGCGACTTAGTGGATGTTCCATGCAGACCTTTCCTGTTGCTCAACCACGGATCACAAAGACTTCTCCCTTTTGTCCTTCAGACATGAAAATTTCCACCCCTGAAAGAACGCTGTCGCAGTATGTAGTTACTGTAAGTAAACATATATGTATATATCCATTTATACATACATATATATATATTTATATGTACAGATACATAAACAAATATATAGAAGGTTAGAGAATGATGTTCTCGTAGCCCAGGTTCAACAAGATGGTATTGATTTGTTCGCTGAGCTGGGCATTCCGTTGCAAACGTTTCATCACCAGTCAAGGTGACATCGTCAGTACTATGATATTGTGTTGAGCGTCTGGTTGCCGTCGTCTGCCTAAATGGGCCACCTAATCTTTTAGTCGGTGCTGATTGTCTGCTCTTGATGAAGCAATAGGGTAGAGATGCTGCCCAGTTGCTTTGTTCACGTTCATCTATTGTTGACGTTTTGGGCTGAATCAGCGTCCGTCTCGACTGGCTTGTGCTGATTGGTCCTTCGATCGGATCGACAAGTATACGTGGTCCAGATCGACGTGTCTGTTCATCGGTCTTTCCAAGGAGTGTCAAGCTTCGAGAAATTCCCTCGCATGTTTTGTTCTATCCTAGGCGACGCTCCTCACGTTTCCGAGGTTGAACTTGTGACTTTCCCGGTCTTCGTGAACTGAAACTAGGGAGAGTGGATCGTCCCTTTTTGTTGCCAATTGGTGCTCATGGATCCGTGTCCCGAGTTTCTTTCCGGTTTGTCCAGTGCATTGGTTTTCGCAGTCTTTGCAGTCAATTTGATAGACAACGCCAGTTCGACTCTTTTCAGCTGTCGGTTTGTTCGTCTTAGATAGAGTCTCTCGTAGGGTTCTTGGTGGCTTTTGCGCCACTTCAATTCCATGGGGCTTGAGTAATCTTGTTGTCATTTCAGAGATGTGCTTCATGTACGGCAAGACTATTCGTGCTTTGGTCTATTCGGCGATCATCTCTCGGCGCTGTTTTTTGTTGGTGCGTCGTCCGATGAAGCTTCGTGTGTATCCGCTACACAGAAGCAGTTGAACAGAGATGTTTCTTCTCGTTTCCTTCGCTCCGCAGTGCTGCAATGGGATTGTGCTCTTTTGAAAAGTGTCTTGATGCAGCTTCCTTGGCAGCTTGTTTGCTTGCTTTGAAATTATAGGATTTGATCTTTATGCGTGCTTTTGCGGTATACGGATGTTTCCAATGTGCTTGTTTTTGTCCGTTTGAGGAGCACGTCTAGAAACGGCAGACTGCTGTTATGTTCTGCCTTCATAGCGAACTTGATTTCATTGAAAGCGTCGTTGATGACAGTGAAGGTTTGTTATAGTTCAGGTCGTTTAATGACTGCGAACGTGTCGTCAGCATAGCGCAGCCACGATTTCGGCTTGATGTCCGGCAGGATGGTATTCTCCAATTTCTACATCCCTGCCTCTGCAATGAAATCCGACATCGGTGAGCCCATTGGGGTCCCCTTCACGTGTTCGCAAAACGTACCCTCGAACTTGAAGTATGTTCGCAAGCACAATTCTGCTAATTCGCATACACCGCTCGACCTCAGTTGTCCGCTGCATTTGTGTTCTAGAAGTTCTTGTGGTGTCTCTTGCTAAATCTAAGGGTATTGATGTGAAAAGGGACACGGTGTCGAAGGATATCATGATTTCATCTTCAACGTTTGTCCTGTGAAGTTTTTCCAACAACTGCAAGGGATTGTTGGTTGAATATTCATGTCTTGTGACGAGCAGTTTCAGTCGCTTCCATAGGCTTTTAGCCAGGTTGTATGTTGACGTCTCCGGTGGTGGAACTATTGGCCTCCGGGGTATTCCTTCTTTGTGGATTTTCGGTAGTCAATAGAACTGTGCGATGTTTGAGTCATTGGCCTTCATCCTCCACCGCTCTCCCTTGGTTATTTGATGTAGTTCTGGTGATCGCCTTAGTGTTGCGTTGTTTTTCGTTGCAAGCCTTTGGTTTGGATCGTCGTTGATCTATCGATGAGCCAACGTATCTTGTAGCAATGTTTTTGCTTTTTCTATGTAATCTATCTTACCCATAATGACTGTGACCCGTTTCTTATCTGTCGAAAGAATAATTATATTCGGTTCTTCTGCCACTTTTTGTGGAGCTCTTTCTTCTGGTTTCGGAATCGCTATCGTTTGTATGTTGCGCGCGAGAGCCGGAACGACTGTCACAACGAGAGTACACCTTGACGTGGTGTGACGGCTTTTTTGCCTCCATGATCCAACGAGCTATACAGGATGGCTTATCTCAAGCCGAAGATCCAATCATGCCTGGAAGGTCAATGGATAGAGGCCTGACAAAGTAGTCTCCTGGTCCCCCAAGTCGGGGGTTGATCTGAGCTAGCAGCTCAGTCGGAAAACCAGTGGAAGGATAATTGATCCAAGTAGGTGGACGCCCACTCAGCTATTCCGCGCTGCCTTGCGGTCAGGTTCTTGTCAAGGCTTTGGTTGAGAACCCTAATTGTTCTTCTGCTTAGTGGCTGGACTCCCTAGCAGTACCCACGAGTTACACGCCTACAAATAACTCCATACTGCATCGGTCGTCGCGCAGGATAAT